>JASDQU010739964.1:463869-474646 GCA_032191745.1 Picea mariana
ATAGTACAACTTTTTATATTTAGATGTGGTGATTGGTGAAATTCATTGATTATGTAATTAATTCTACATATTGAAAGATGTGAATGGAGCAATAACACTTAGAAATGAGAAACACAAATATTTTTATTATATCCAAAAATGTATATTTGTTTTCCTATGTTAAACATTACATTACATACACAAATTTATGGTAAAAGGAAAATTAATGTCACATCAAAAGTAAACTCATTACTATAGTCCAATAGCAAAGACTAATAAGATGAATAAATTAAATAATTACCAATTCTACACTTTGATTATTTTAAAATTTAATCTCTATAAACATAAATTGACAAAACCCTCCCCTTGCCAAAACCATTGATGCCATTACATGTAGGGAAGTAAGGTTTGAAAAAAAATTAGATAGCTAACCCTTTCTTTATTACGTTGATTGTAAGATAGACTTTTTTTGGAGGAAGGAATGAGAAAAATAAATTAACACCAAATAATAATAATAATAGTAATCCATTTTTCAAGCCAGACACCTAATTGGTGTATGAGACCCCCTTGTTTATGGGACAAGGGACCCCCTCCGCCCAGCGATTTGACTGGTAAAGTCTACGAAGGTATACATACCCTACCCCCCTCTGGATTTGAACTTGTAACCTCTTAAGAGAAAACACATGTTCTTAACCATAATATTTTTCCGAATAGCATTGTTCCAAATAACATGTCTTTATGGATATGCTAAATGCATGGAATGTTTTTCTTTTTTTTAATATGGTTGAATTAAATGTGGTTAAATTTAAATTTAAATATATATTTATAATCATAATATATGTTTTCATATTATAAATCATTTATAAGGTTTAAGGATTTTTAATTTTTAAGATATGGTCATCATTTCAAAAATTGCCATTATGTATGATTTTTGAATCTTATTTTATAGTCAAGGATTAAAAATCATAATCTTCATTTTTCAATCTTGACATGGATTATACACTAGACTTTGGGTCATCACATAAGTCCTTATCCTATAAGTGGGATATTGTATTTATATCTATATTTGCTAAACCAAGAATGGTTCTTAGTGTTCATGACATTTTTTGGGATCAAAAAACGCAGTCTAAAGCTATACCAATTACCTCTAACACCCATGAGACAGAGGACCAAAACAAAATTCCTATATATAAAATATTTATCACATTGCCCAATTTCCCAATTAACCCTACTTACCCAGTTAGCCTTGACAATTTCTCTAATTTAGTCTAGTAAGTTCCACATTTAGCTCAATTGGTCCAATTAACCCTAATTTCACAATCAACACACCTTGCCCTAATTTACATCAATCACCATAATTACCCCAATTAGCTCAATTTTCCCAACTTGCACTGAATTTTTGCTAATTGCCCCAATTTCCCAATTAGCCTAATTTGTCAAGATAACCCAAATTATTCTAAGATTCCATGAATGCCCAATTATCCATAACTATCCCCAATTTTATGATTAACCTAATTAGCGAGTTGATGGTAAACCTATTTAGTATATGAAGGTACAACGAAGATAAAGGTGAAACCATAATTTTGATGTAATAACCATTATTATGGTACAACGAAGTTAATTCCAATTTCTAAGATTATGGTTATTACATAAATAAAAACATCAAAATTCATATTTTTTTATGAAGCGAGTTGATGGTAAACCTATTTAGTATATGAAGGTACAACGAAGATCATAATAGATGATGTTGGCTCTATAAGCTTTGATAATAGTCAATAGCTCATAGTCATTTAGTCATAGATGATACCTCTCTTTCAATATTTATTCCTACCAAGAGTAGGCACAAGAATAGTGGGAGCCCTTATAAAATGAAAGAAGTGATCGTTATTGATGTTATTTTATTTTTTATGGGAGGGTGGGTGAACCAATCGAAATTGTAGGTACACCTTGTCACTCCCTCCCATCCTAACAAGGAGCCAATATTTTCTAGCTTGGTTTTGTTAAGGCATTTTTTTGGTAAGTTAATCATAGGAACAAAATAAGTGATTGCTATCGATGTTATTTTATTTTCTATGGGAGGGTGGGGGGAACCAATCGAAACTATAGGTACACCCTGCCACTCCCTCCCATCCTAGGAGCCATTTTTTCATGGCTTGGTTGAGTTAAGGCATTTGTTTGGTAAGTTAATCTTAGGAACAAAATAAGTGATCGTAATCAATGATATTTTATTTTATATTGGAGGGCAAGGGAAACCAATTGAAATCATAGGTACACCCTACCACTCCCTCCCATCTTAACAAGGAGCCACTGTTTCCTGGCTTGGTTTGGTTAAGGCATTTGTTTGGTAAGTTAATATTAGGAACAAACAAACATGAGAGATAAGTATGATTCAGGAATAATTCAACTCTTATTACTTAGAACTATGGTTTAATTTGAAGCAAACATTGCAAATTTTACTTAATCAAGGTTAATTTTTTACCTAGATACTTTTACGACTTCTAAACAAATATGTTTCTCTTTTGAATGGAGTGGTTGTAACTTTGAATAAAAGGTAGACTTACGAGGTATTCACTTAGTGAACTTAGGACATAGCGAGTGTGTTCATCGGATATTAAATAATACCTCTAATTTCACTATATGTTGATAAATACCTCCCAAAATCCTTTCGTTGAACTCCCCTCCCAATACATATTTCCAATTAAAAAAACACCTTATTTTTACTAGATATCCCCTATTTTTGCCAAATACCCCGTTTTTATACCCCGAGTACCTATGAACACCCTCATACCCCACATCCCCTCCAACACCTACAATATATTGACTCTATTTTTCACAATTTAAAAGCCCCCTTTATTAATGAATGTGATATTGGTCAACAAGGTGAAGCCCCCATGGGTGGACTTAAATTTTTTCCCTTTTTCTTTTAGATTTCTAATCCATCCAGCCATGATTACATATTTGTAGTTGTGTATTGATTCAACAAGATGTTTTTTTATTATACATTGTAAGAAGAATGTTAATTGACATGATGTAGATGGATTGTGTTTTTCAAATATATGGCTACATTTTGGACTTCCTCATTTGATTGTGTCTAATTGAAGTTCGAAATTTTGAAAAAAAATTAAATGACACTAATTGATACCAAGCTAAAATATTTGATAGAATTTCATCCCATGTTCTGTAAATCACATTCTATATTCCAAAGGTTGCTCACCAAAACACACACTAAGCTATTTCTAGATACTACAATGATCTTTTGTTAACTATGTGACTTAGTATTTTGTGTTTTTACTAATTTAACCAAAAAATAAAGAACACCACACATATTCTTTAAATACTATGACATACAAATAGATCTACAATGGAAAAGGCATGCATGCATTTAGAACACCATGCAAATAATATTTACCCTAGGAAATTAGGTGTTGTAAAATTACGTAGAAAATGAAGGGTTGTTCCTTATCTTCCTAATAAATGGATAATAAAAAGGAAGAATACAAGTATTATAAAGCTCATTGTAGATATATGAGACACTATGGTTTACTATATTTCCCTATATTGTGTTCTTTCTTCGTTGGCCTATTATCTCTTTACTCCTCTTAGTGATTGCTCTGTTATGGAACATGAAATCACTACAATGAGAGTTGAATCATTTTCCATCCTTTTGGATAGGGTTTTAAATCCCTTCTTTGCTCATTATAGAAATGATTTTCAATTTTTTTATTAGATGACTATAATGGATTCCCGTGCATTATTAAGTTGACATGCATAAATCATGGTGAGACTACATTATTGCCACTTCGATAAGTGTAGGGAATAATTGGATTGTTACCTTTTCAATCACATACATTTTATATATTGTCTTTATTTGAGGAAAACAAACCACCATTTGAAAATTTATCGACGTAGAACGTAGAGAGGACCTCCAAGACAATTTCATTAATGTTGAAAACCCCAAAATTCCACTTCTTTGATCCCATCCCAAAGGATTTTCACAAGGAAAATTTTAGGGGATAAATTTATCCATTTGGATCATTTTCAATTTTTTTCCAAGAATGATTCACCAATTTCCTTTTTCTTTCTAAATGATTTACCCAAATTCTATAATATAAAATCGTTTTACTTTAAAAGTCACCAAAAGTTTCTAGAAACTATATAAAATACTTTAAAATTTGAATATTTTAGAACAATGTTTCCAAACATTTGATAGTTGTCATTTTAATAATTAGTAAGATTCACCAAGGTTTCTACATTTTAAGATTAGTATGGATTCTTATCAAATTTCTAATTTTCAGTTCTAGTCCATTAGTGCAGTTTTTTGAATCCCATAAAAAATGAACTTATAGGTCCTAAGTTATATCTTCACCATTCCAAAGCACCAATACAATCATATAGTAACTACGTAGATCCACTTTGGATCACCCCTCCCAATTTTCATAGGCTTTTGGTCCTCAAAATAGTTAATTGTGAAGGAGACAAGGAAACCATTTGGCCTCACCTCGTAGTTGCCCATTTAGTCCCATCATCCAATGCTCTTATTATCCCCGTAAGGTCACTTTGATATTATTTCGAAGGATCATATCCTTTGGTAATTTTTCATGTGCATCTGGTGCCAAATTCTCTATGGAAGGAAGACTTTTCCATCTTCGGTGTTGTTAATCATGGATGGATCGTAGAGTTTCAAGTTCTCTACCTTTATCACAGAGTAAATGTGCATGTAAGGTGGAAAACTAAGTCTATAATAATTTTTTCCTACCTTATCAAATAATTTGAAAGGTATATATCTTAGGGCCTTAATTTTCTTTCTTGGACCTCGTACTCTTTCCTTCTTTAGGTGTATCCAAACTCTATCTCCTACTTTTAAGGTTTTTTATTGTTGCATTAATCATGCATGGCCTTGTATTTTTCTAATATTTATTTGATTCTCCTCAACCTGTAGGAGTGTCGTCCCAATACTATCTATGAACTTATGTGCCTTCAACACATCTCTTTAGGTTGATTTCCTTACTTCAGTTTGTACATATATAATATCCAATGGTTATTGTAGAAAATATGTAAAATATGTTTCAAAATGGGACTTACTTGTGGCAATATTCCATATTAAAGGAATGTTCTATGTAAATCAAATTTTCATCCCATTTCCTTTGATGTTTATTATTATAAACTCTCATTATTTGAAGCAAGTTCATATTCACCACTTTCTCCTACCCACTAGTATGAGGGTGGAAAATGATGGATATCTTCAATTTAGTATCCAACATCTCCTACAATGAATTACAAAATGTAATGAGAAATTGAGTATTTATATCATAAATGATGCTCCTAGGTATCCAAAAGTGTGCCTATATCCTTTCAAAGAACAAGCTCGTTGCTTCCCATCATTTAATGGTTCCCTTACAAGCCATCAAAACAACCATCTTACTAAATGTTTTAACAACCACATATGGGTATTTGTGCCCTCTTCTTGTCCTAGACAAGCCCCTAACAAAATCTATGGATATGCTTTCCCATGTCCTTGTAGGTGTTGAAAAGTGAATTATGATAGTCCTTGATTCATGTGCTAGGATTTTGGCACAATACAATAAAGAACCTTTGATAAACCTAAATATGTATTCCTTCATCTTGGGCCAATAAATATACCTCTACAAGCTAGCCACAATCTTCTTGATGTATAAATTTGCAGTAACCTTGGAGTTATGAGCCTCCCTTATCATTTGTACTCTTTCTTCCTTTGGTACACAAGTCTTCCCCATCTTGTAGATTAATCCATAGTGGATGTTGTAATCAATTTTTTGGTCTACTTGAAGTCCTCATCTTCTACATATGCCTTTCCATAGGCTTCAATGGTGAATGGATCCATATGCATAATGGATCCTAGAGCAATGGATTTTGGCGGTGGAGGTCTTTATAACATATCATCCAGCTTGTTGATATTTCTCTTCTTATATCTAATCGCTATATGAAATTGTTATAGAAATATTGAGCCATTTAAAATGTCATTTTTGCTAGAGGTAACCCTTAGTATGAAAGTATCACATAGGTTGTTGTTCATATGGAAAATCGTCTTCTTACTAAATATATAATGATTAGACTTCTTCACTTCCTAGACCAAGGCATAGAGTTCCTTGGCATATACAATGTAATTCCATATTTCTCCTTGGAACAATTTCAAATGATAGCATGCTTAACTTCCCCATGCATTAACAATTTGCCCCTAAAATCACAAGGGGGTCACCTTGGTAGTTTGGTAACCATGTGATTTCATGCAAATGATATATTTAACTTTTTCAATATATATTTTGGTATAATGAGAAATAATTGGGGTAGCATACTATACAATTATGTGGGACAACGAATTTTTAGTTATTGATATAATTTCTTGTAACAAAATGGTAAATTTTCATCGAGGTGTGATTGATAATTATAAATAAATTTACTAGTAGGAGAGTAGAGAAATAAGAGGAGTATGTGGTCAATTATAAAAACAGGGATAATTTTTTGAGCCCATGAATGCACATGTTTTGAATTTTTTTTACTAAGTTGCCTCATAGTGCTTAAAATAATCATTGAAATTGGTTTCCACTTCATATAGATTTTGTAAGTTAAGTAGTGTTGGGATCAAGGATTAACTAATATCATGCTTCAATTATTCAAATGGTTTTTACTAATTCTTACCCCACTATAAAATCTTACCATTGGTTATCACAACATGAAGTGATGCTACCACGACTGGAAAAGTATGCTATGAAATTCCTCAAATATTAGGAAACGATCACAAAACTCGTAATTCAATGACATTGGTGGAAATGGAGCATTTACGGATTGCCTCTATATTTGTAAGATCAATGTTAAAGTTATATCGACCAATGACATGCCCCAAGTACACTAATAACTTCTTAGCAAACTTGCACTACTTTTATGTTTTGTAGCAACCATGGTGTTTCCTCGGGATCTCCAACACGTACTTCAAATGTAGACATGCTCCTCCCAAGTAGAACTAAAGATAAAAATATCATCCAAGTCTACTATGACAATTGAATCTATTAATGGATAGAATACATAATTTATTAAATACATAAAATTAGTTAGTGCATTACTCAAAATACAAGGAAATACTAGCGATTTGTAAGGACCTTACTTCATCTTGAAGGTAGTATTTTGAGTGTCTTATTACTTTATTCAAGATTGATGATATCCATATTTCATATCCATCTTAGTGAAGCAACTTATATATGGTGGTTGATATAACAAATCATTGATTTAGGGAAAACAATATTGATATTGATTCTTGAGAGTGATTTTGTTCAGAGATTTGTAATAAATGCATTTCATCCTTATTTGTTATTAAAATAACAAGGGAACCACATGGTGAAGTACTTGGTTTTATGATTTCTTACTCCAAAAATTATTGTAAGAATGTCTTTACTTTGTATGACTCTAATATGAACCACTTGTATAGTACTATGTTTGGTAAGGGAGAATATGAAAGTAAATATATCATTCCTTGCTCCCCTCTTGGGTGGCATATATTTTGGTTCATGGAATAATTCTTTGTATTCCTATAAAATCTCTTCTATATTATGCTTCTATCCTTTAATACATCCTTCTAAGGATGTCATCAAACCCACTAATTCAATGTGTTTCTAGTTCTACCATAAGAATAGAAGTACATACTTTTTTCTTGAGATGATTAATGTACTATATTAGTGAGCACTCACTAGAGAGATCATAGACTTACTATTATTTGCATTTATAATAAAATATCTACTATCATTGACTAGGTTCCATTTATTTACCCTTCTCTTGAAGATGACATCTATCATATACATGTAGGGACTACCAAACACTACACTCCACATATCAAGAGGCACTACATCGACTTCTACTTCATTAATAAAATTTTCATTGGTATGAAATATAAGTTTACAATGTTTGGTAACTTTTAATTCCACTTCCTTTTTCACCCATCCCAAATGGTATAAAAGGATATGGCCATGCATCTCTAAACTAATATCACTTACCAAGTCCTATGCAATAATTTTTTCCTTGGAACCATAATCAAACAAAACATATACTTTGTTCTTCTTGATCTAAATCTTGATGTGTAACAATTTAGCATCTTTGTATCCTATTTTTGATAAAGGATACTAAGGTTCACCTCCTTCTACACTATTGCATAAACAATTTTTTCATCCATGTCTGAGCTTCTTTCTACCTCCTTTTTCACATGCACACTAGAAGATTTTTCTTATTGGACCAATCCTTCTTTTGGTTCTTGGTATTTTGTTTTGGATGCATCTTCAAACATTTTTTTGTGTGATCGTCAATGTTGGAATGATCAAGTAGACATTAGAATCCTTTCACGTATTTGCATTGATGGAATTATTCTTATTGTACATTATATCCTTTACCCTATCGATATTAGTACCACTAAATATATTGGTCATCTTCATACCCAATATGGTAGAACTAGGACCTAAAGACTTGGTGGATACCTCATCGGGTCCTAGTTTTACCATATAGCTACTAGTAAGTCTACATAGAGTGATATGATGGTTCATATTCTCCTCGATCCTAATGACTACAATGATTTGTGGCTTGATGCATGATTGGTCCATGATCTTATTTAAAAAACATGGAGGGTCATTTGTCTGTAAATTTATTTTTCATTAATAAATTGCTCCAAGTGGCCACATTTGGTGGGGTCATGTATGTTTCTCCGTAGGGGTTTTATCACGTGAAAACATTGGTTTGTTGATCTTTGATCTGGTTGTGTGTGTGGTTACTAAAGGTGATCATCCTTTGTTGGAATACATGTTTTTTCGAACACGGTATCAGAGCACATATGAAAATCCGCTCCCCTTGTAGATCGAGATCGTGAAACCATGTTTCCTCATCTTTGGTTTCTGCCATTTCCATACATTCCACGGATGCGAGGATTGTTCCATTGAACCTAGAGAACTCTTTTGAGTTAGGAACAATTTTCATTTCACTCGAAAAGGTTTATGTTTTCCTAATATACAACCATTTTAGTCAAATCCAGAGGTATAAAATTGGAATACGCCCTTTTAAATTTTTGCAGAGTTATTATTTTGATTTTATTTTAGTTTTCTATTTTATTTTTCCAGGTTGCTACTCTTTTTTATTTTCATATTCTCTTTTCCTCACGCCCTGTTCAATCTCAACAAATAAAATACATATTAGAAAAAGTTTTCCTATTTATGTATGCTCTTTGTCATGTGCTATGTGCAATCTCGGTAAATTAGAAATAAAGGGAAATTTGCATTTTTTGGGTAAGCTAAACATCTATCTAACCCTTGTTTTCATCAAGAAGTGAAAACAATTTCTTGTGTAAAAATAGTTTTTTATAAGCATGCTCTTCAAGGTCGTCTTCAGTAGCAGCAACAACAACAACAAAAAAAATCATCCTTCTAAAGAATATAATATGTTTTGCAATAGCTCACTTGGTTAAAAGTTGTCTTATTAAGTAAGAGGTCTTAAGTTCAAATCTCTTTTTTGTTACTTTATATGAAAAAATTCATGCATCCATTGTAAAATGTATTTCACTTCAAATATAAAAGTGAATCACTATAAGTAGCTTTAGTATTTTATTTTAAAGTTATTTGTTTTGCATGCAACTTTCCTTTACAAAGTAACTTCATTGTAAAAGTAATCCTTGCTTATTCTATAAAAGTGAGTTACTTCATAAGAAACTTATTTGTAAAAAATAGGTTATTGGGAGGGTTATCACCACGTGGACCAACTTCTACTTGTCATATGGCTCTCTAGTTACCTTTTATGCCTTTTTTTCAAAAGGGCATAACTTTCACATCCGAAGTCTGTTTTCAGTGCCATTTTTTTAAAACAACCTAATTTTTTGAGATCTTTCCATCTAAACCATCAATTTCAATTTTTAAATCCATATTATCTACATATTTAATATGGATTCTTCCAATAATATTTTTCTTACCAACACCGACTACTTCCAATGGAAATACCATATGGAGGATTTGTTAAAAAGTAAATGACTATACCAGATAACCTTGGAAAAAGAACTAGAACCTACTGAAGATGAAAAAGAAAATTAAATGGGAAAATAATATTGACAAAGCATGTGGACTGATTTGAATGTCCATCTCTCCCAATTTAAGGTTTCACCTTCAAGGAATTGATGACCCTGATGAAGCTTGGGAAAAGATTGAATCTGTGTTTGGTAAACACAATATTATTCGATCCCACTAGATAGAAAATCATATGATGACTATAATTCCAGATGATTTTTCTTGCATTAAAGACTATTTATCTAAGTTCAAAACACTTAGACTTGTATGTGTAGAATGTTACATAAAACAATAAGAAGAGTGTTTCATATGTATTATTCTCGCTAAGCTTGGTAGTGCATATTCAGTTTTTGTATCTACCTTATATGCCACTAGAGAAGCTCTAGGGATTGGTTTTAAAAATCCCTCTCATGAGTCCTTTTGTGATGCTTTGATTAGAGACAAAGATAATCTTTTGAAACTTGGAGTGGTCAAAACCACAAGTACCTCCACCAAACCCTTAGTGGCCTAGCAGAAAGATAAATTAAAAAACCCTAATAAGAAACATCCTCACCACAACAATAAGAAAAACAAGGGTCCCAAACCCACTCAACCAACTTCCGCTCCTAATGGTGACAAAGGAGAAAAATATAAAAGTAAGAAGACTAACATACATTACAAGTTTTGTGGGAAAGATGGCCATGATGATTCCAAATGTTTTAAGAAAATGACATCTTTAGAAGTAGTGATGAAGAAGC
>JASDQU010739964.1:476770-490572 GCA_032191745.1 Picea mariana
AAGAAAAACAAGGGTCCCAAACCCACTCAACCAACTTCCGCTCCTAATGGTGACAAAGGAGAAAAATATAAAAGTAAGAAGACTAACATACATTACAAGTTTTGTGGGAAAGATGGCCATGATGATTCCAAATGTTTTAAGAAAATGACATCTTTAGAAGTAGTGATGAAGAAGCACAACATCAATATTGATTCTACTACTTCTTCTTCTTCTTCTCATGGACATACACTTTCTGCTTCTGGTTTTTCCTTCAATTCAACTTCTACTTCTTCTTCTGATGAGTGACTTATTGATTCTGGAGCATATTATCATATGGCTAAGGATAAAGCCATATTTTCCCCCTAAATAAATGTAACACCAATAAAATATTTGTTGGTGATGATATATCTCTTAGTGTTGTAGGGTCTGGAATAGTTCAGGTAGACAATGGTCATTTTAATGATGTATTATGTGTTCCAAGTCTTTCCTGCAACCTTCTATCAATATATCAAATCACTCATTCAGGTGAAGGTAAAATCGTAGAGTTTTCACCTCACCAAGTTGTAATCAAGGATCTAAAAGATCCTCAACATGTTCTTGCAACTAAAATTGCTAATGATATTACTAGGTTGTATAAGTTTGACAACTTTGGGTCATCATATTTTCCATTAGTTTTTGTTTCTCACAGCGATGACTTGAGAAAAATTTGGCATGAGCGGTTTGGTCATCTAAACTATCGCTCATTGCAACAAATATGTAATCAATAGATGGTCATTGATCTTCCTCTAGTTTCATGCATAGATGGTGTTTGTGCCGATTGTGTTCTTGTCAAACATCAGCAGGATAATTTTGAAAAATGTGCCTCTTGGCATGCCTCGACCCCTTTGCAGCTTTCTCATAGTGACTTGTGTGGTCCAATTTCTTCTCCTTCTTTTTTTGGGTGCAAGTATTTCTTAATTGATGAATTTTCCAGAAACACTTGGGTTTACTTCTTAAAAATTAAAAGCGAAGTTTTTGACAAGTTCTTGGCTTACAAGGCCATTGTAGAAAATCAATATGGACATGAACTTCAAACATTAAGAATAGATAATGGAGGAGAATATGTGAACAATCAATTTACAAGTTATTTCACAACACAAGGTATCCAAATGCAATACATTGTTCCATATACACCACAACAAAATGGTGTTGCTGAAAGAAAGAACCACACTTTAAAAGAAATGGATAATTGTATGATCAAATCTAAGGGATTAAGTCTAAAGTATTGGGTAGAAGCCACTAACTGTGAAAATTACATAGTAAATCACACTCCCACAAAGACTCTTAAAAATATAACACTGGAAGAAACATGGACTAAAATCAAGTCATATGTAAGTCACTTTCATGTATTTGGCAGTGTAGCATGAGCTCACATTCCTGATGAGAAGAAGAAATCATTGTAGCCTAAAAGTGAGAAGTGTATATTTGTCGGTTATTCTAAAGATGTCAAAGGTTACAAAATTCTTAAGCAACATTTTAACACGTCTTCATTTAATGAAGAGGTGTTAAATTTGATGAAAATATCTTGGCGTGCAAGCCTAATTCGATGTTTGTGCCTTCTTCGACATGCAATCCATATTCTACATGTGTTCCATCTACTGCTCCTATTATGGTTTCTTCTTCTTCAGATGATGATAGTGAGGATCAAAATCCACCTCCACCTACTCACCTTCCTCCATATGAGTCTGCTGAATATGAACCTAAACTAACACCACCACTTCCTAGATGGGATCATTCAACACAAGAAGCATTTGGTTAACTTTTTAGTGATCCTTCAGATCAACATCATACATGTTCACAGTTCCAACAAGCATCTTCTATTTTGCCTCATGTTTCAGAGACTCATGATCCAAAGACATTTGTAGAAGCTTCAGATCATCCAGATTGGGATACAATAATGAATGAAGAGTATCGTTCATTAATGGAAAATGATACTCAAGATCTTGTACCTCTTCCAAAAGGAAGAAAACTTGTCATATGTAAATGGGTCTACAGAACTAAGTATGCATCAGATGGAAGTGTTGAAAGACACAAAGCCCAATTAGTTGCCAAAGGATTTTCCCAAGTTGAAGGAATTGACTATAATGAAACCTTTTCCCATGTAGCTAAAATGAATTCCATCTGCCTTATTCTTACCCTTGTTGCCTCACATAAATGAGAGGTCCATTAGATGGATGTTAAATCTGCCTTCTTGCATGAGGATTTGCAAGAAGAAATCTACATGGAACAACCTCCTGGCTATGTCTAGAATGACTCTAGCCTTGTTTTTCACCTTAAGAAATATCTGTATGGTATTAAGAAAGATCCTCGAGCTTTGTATGCCAAAATGGAAAAAAAAATTCTTGACACCGACTTTTCTAGATGCCATCCTGATCCAAATGTATATACCAAGAAAGTAGGAAACCATCTCTTAATCCTTTTCCTTTATGTTGATGACCTTATCCTCATTGGTAGTGAATCAAAACTTTTAAACCATGTGAAAACCAACCTTAAGAAGAAATTTGAAATGATAGACTTAGGCTTTTTGCACTATTTCCTTGGCTTCCAAGTTTTGCAAACCAAGGAAGGAATTTTTTTTTCTCAGTCTAAGTATTCCTGTGACCTTCTTCGTCACTTCGACATGGAATATTGTAAACCAACCCCTTCTCCCTTCCAGTCTGGAGTCAAGCTTGCTGCCACCTATACTTCCCCCAAAGTTGATGCGACTTTGTATCGTCAGTTAGTTGGTATCCTCTTATACTTGACTCATGCTTGTCCTGATGTTTCCTTTGTTGTTGGTCTTGTTTCTCAGTATATGAAAATACCCCATGAAATCCATTGGAAAGAAACTATAAAAGAATAATTCGGTATGTCTGGTTTATAGTTCATTTCGAGATACATTACAGTTCATGGTACTCCTTTATTGGTTGGTTTCACTAATTTAGATTGGGTCGATGACCCTAATAATCGAAAGTCTAATACAAGTTATGTTTTCATCCTTAGTTCAGGACCTATCACGTGGGCCTATGAGAAACAACATACTATTTCTCTTTCTTCAATATAAGAAGAGTATCGGGCAATGATTAATGCAAGTCAGAAATCCTTATGGATTTGATAGATCCTTTCATAGTTTGGATTCCATTAGCAACATCTGACCATCCTTTGGTGTGACAATCATAGTTTCATCAAGCTTGCGAAAGACCCAGTTCAACATCAATGCAACAAACACATCGAACTACACATGTACTTCATCATAAATCTCATTCATGATCAAGTCATTGAAGTTCTCTTTTTCTAGGCTACAGAAGATCAAAGCCTCGTACAAAGCGAAGTTTTCCAAACTCAATCTATGTTAGAAGTTCAAGAAGTTGTCCTTAAGGGGGGATATGCTCTAATTCCTACTTCCTTCTCCTATTGTGTCTCCTTGGTAAATCCTTCAATCCCATCCCAAGTTTTTATTAAGGGGGGATGTTACGGTATTTAGACACTTAGGAGTTAGTTAAGATCAAATTGGTCTAACTTGTTGTTCGGTAAAAGTGTGTTTGTTTAGTATGCATTAGTATGCATTTGTAGTTAGGAAATATGATGGTCACGATATGTTCCTGGCATAGAGTGATTTGACGGTTCATATTATCCTCGATATTAACGACTACATTGATAAGTGGCTTAACACCGATTGGTCCATGATCTCTATTTAAAGAGCATGGAGGGTCATTTGTTGATGATCAATTGTGAGAAACTCTCTTGTAAAATATCTCTGTAAATTTCTTTTGCATTAATAAATTTCTCCAAGTGGGCATGTTGGTTGGGGCAATGGATGTTTCCCCATAGGGGTTTCACCACGTGAAAACATTAGTGTGTTGACATTTGATCTAGTTGTGTGAGTGGTTACTGAAGGTGTTCTTCCTCTGTTGGAATACCTATGTTGTCGAACATCAATGACTCAATAACCTTATATAGTAACTATGTAGATCCATTTTGGACCATCCCTAAATCAATGGAAAAAATGAAGTTATTAACAAAACTTTGGTGTAACTATTGGGAAGGTTATCAAAAGTTGTGGTATGAATAACTAGTACATATTAAACACACTTATAATAGGGAAATGCATTATTCCACTAAAAAATCTAGTATTGAAGCTTGTTTTAGATTCTAGCATCACCTTTTGTTGTCCTTTATGGGAAATATGAACATAACGAACAAGAAATGGATGAGAAAGATAGAGAAAATAAGTTCATTGAAAGGATCAAACAAATCCATATTTAAGTGTAGAAGCAATTAAATTAGAGTAAGAAGTGCAAGCTCCAACATGACCAGCGTAGAACAAATCATAAATTTTATGTTGGAGATGGAGTATGGCTCTATCTTAGTAAAGAGTGATTGCAAGGGGTGGACAACAAGTTGAAACAATTAAGATATGGAACATTTGGAATTATTGAGTAGCTTAATGATAAATATTTTAGGCCAAATATACCTCCACATATGAAAAAAAAATTAGTCTTAAGTGTGGATAATTTGTGCATGTTTAGGTCTTCCATGTTGGATAAGGAAAGAGAAGGGAAAGTATTATCACCAGTTGGAAGATTAATATCATATTCACTAAATGTGTTGAAGTAGGATTCATTACTACAAAATAAGGTCAAAACTACTTGTAAGGGACTACTAATGCTATGGTAGGTTGGACTAAAATGAAAGGTATCGAAGAATGAAAAATGGTTTGAGAGGGATGAAGTCACTTAATTGTTCCCTCATCTTCTTCATTAGTAATATTTTGTGGATGAAAAGCCTCTTGATTGAAGTGGTGTAATATGAAATGGATCATGAAGTAGTAAATGGAAGGGCTTGAAAAATGCATGGTTTTGTTTGACCAAGGAGTTTACAACAAGCTCTTTACCAACCAAGGAGTTGTTGACAAGGTCTTTACTGACAAAGGATTCATCAATAATCTCTTTACCCATAAAGGAGTTTTCCACAAGGTCTTTACAAACAAAATAGTTCCCACAACATGCATTTATTATTTAAAGAGTTGTCAACAATGTATTCACTAACAGAGTAGTTGTCATTAGGGTCTTCATTGACAAGGTAGAAGAGCAACCAACAAGTTGGTAACATGGTGTTTATCAACAAATGAGTGATCAAGAAGGAAATCATCGACAAGGAAGGTTGTCGACAAAAATGCAATTCCAACCCTAACATAATAGACATAGCCAATCGAGACCAATAACCAAGGAAGACAAGGCACCTATATGTGAGAGATGAGGACAAATAGCCAAGGGACACAATGCGATTCTTGGGAGTAGCTAATGGAATGACTTGACCAATTCTCGGAAGAAGGTTTTAGTTCTCTCAAAAGGTGGAAGATTAGAAGGGGAGGATAATATAAGGCTTATAAATACCCTATCCAATGACCATGAGGGTTTGCTCATTTGATGATTGTTGGTGCTCATAAAATTCAAGTAAAGGAGTTTTAGAGTTACATTAGTTCAAGTTCTAATAGAATCATGAGTTAAGGAGTGTGTATTAGAATCAAAGCAGAGACGATATTCAATAGTGATAACAACAAGTTGGAGTCCAATGCACAATATTGAAGCTTTATTTAATTCCTTTGTAATCTAAATTCACTAAAGAGATAAGCAAACCATGTTTTTGTCCAAGCTTCCCCACATTCAATTCTCTAGAAAAAATCGATATGCATGTTTTTATATGTGATTGTTGTTTTCTTACATTAACTTCTTTAGGATCAAATTCAAAATGAATATACTTAATTAAGAAAAACACATAATTTTTTTTAATTAAAATTAAAAATTAAAAACACATATTGATTTTAGTGATTACATATGAGAGAGAGATTGTGGTAAATAAATATCCATTAAATGATATATCAATCCATGATATATTTTAGATGAATAGATTTCAAATTCTGGATGGTCTCCCTTTACTATAATTACTCTATATTTTAGATGAATAGATTTCAAGTTCTAGATGGTCTCCCTTTACTATAATTACTCTATATTTTAGATAAATAGATTTCAAATTCTGGATGATCTCCCTTTGCTATAATTACTCTAGTAATTAAATCATCATGGTCGAAAATTTTCATGCATGTAATAATTCCAAATTTGCACAACACACATTTTGAGACCCAACTTGGAAATCATACAAATTTCGTGCATAATAATTCCAAACTTGCAAAACACACACATTTTGAGACCCAACTTGGAAATCATACAAATTTCGTGCACGATAATTCACTCCACCTTATTCTAGTGTTTGAATCACTTTTGTGTCGGTACAAGGAAATAAAAAAATCAAAATCCCCCTGCAACTTGCCGAGTTGTTCCCCGCCAAACATCTAACCCCTCATTGGTGACTCAAACATGATGAGGACTAGGATGGGTTGCTTTTAGCGTAAATATTTGACTTGCAATTTTTTCTATATTAATAAAGTAAAGTTTTTCTTTCCCATTGCGGTGGTTAATCATGCCTAGCTATTATCATGCACGCATGGCGTCCACAAGATTTATTTTATATGAATATCTATCGTCGTACGCGGGCGTCCACAAGTTTTTTTAGAAGGGAATTGTATTTTAATAATGGTAACCCCGAATCACCTACCCTCCTTCTTACTTTCATTCATCTCACAAGCTATTTCCACAACATCTAAAATTTCGATTTTGATATAGACACTATTCATTGTCACAATCTCTGATAAAGCTTTGATTGTGGTTGTTTATTGATACTTAATATTTTAGAGAATTTGAATTGGTCATTAATGAGTTTGAATACGAGTACCATGTGATTAGGTCAAATGAATGTTAAGATTTTTTTTAAAATTCATGTTCTTTTTAAATTCTATTAATTGATAAAAGTATGTATATGTTTTAATATAAAAAAAGAATGGTTAACCATCATATCCTCCATTACAAAATTGATATTAACTTAAATTTAAAAAAACACCCCTTATCATGAAGTTTTTAGTAATAATCATAATAGAAAGTGTAAGGCATATGCCTAAGAAAAATAACTATTGTACCAAGCAATCAATTACGAATTGCATGAGGAGGTTGTCCATGGTTGTTTGAGGCCTTGCCATAATCAATCACAAGAGAGTCATTGGCAATAAGAATCATAAGGCTCCACCCATYAGTAGTTGGTTATAGGAACTTGGGCCCTTTTGTATAACAAGTACCAGAGTGGGAAACTATTTGTCACAGGATGGGGATCACTACTACAAAAACTACCTCAACAATATATCTAGTGTCATCATATAGTGTATTTTTTTTCYCCAAAAAATCAAGTTTTCACAATGTAAAACATGACGTTTTTTAGGGTGCAGTACTTTGTGTCATATTTGCATCTCCACAAGTGCGTTCAATGTCATTCATTTCAATGTATGCCCTAGTCAACGTCATTTTAGCGCTACTATATTTGGATAAAAAATTTAACATTGATCTTACAGATTTTAACCTCGTACAATTATTTACTGCAAACATATTTTCAATAAAGAACATACAAGATACAATGGAAAATACACACATTACATAGAGATTTTTCCCCTAGAAACTCAAACCGGGAAAACCAACATATTCTATATTCATTCACCTCCTACATTGTTTACAATACAATGTACATATAGGATCTCGTTGTTGATTAATTGGGTTGGTTTTCATTGATGTCAACCCTTGAAGAAAGTCCGATAGTGAATTCCGGTAGCACAATGGTTTGGGTAATGGACCCAACTTTGTTTGATGGATAATGGTATGAGTTTTGATATATTTGCAGGTAAGACTATTCTAGATGGATAGTACATGTCATGCCATTTCCGGTGGTATGTGGAACGTCACATAACTCCTCACGGTTAGAGAGTTATGGCCATGTGAAGTTGGAGAACTCTCATGAGTCATCTAGAAGCCCCAAAAGGTCAAAGTGGTTGCAAAGAAGAAATTGTTTAAATAATAAAGTGAGGTGATGAATGTACTATAAGTCAAAGTGGATACAAAATAAATCATTTAAATAATAAAGTTAATGGAGAAATTACTCACTGGACAAGTGGTTAGAAGTGGGTTAGCCCTAAAATAAGGAAAGTGGGTTAAGATGGTTAGAAGGTAATTTAAATAATAAAGTGAAGTGATGAGTGTAGTATAAGTCAAAGTGGATACAAAAGAAATTATTTAAATAATAAAGTTAATGGAGAAATTACTAAGTGGACAAGTGGTTAGAAGTGGGTTAGCCCTAAAATAAGGAAAGTGGGTTGAGATAGTTAGAAGGTAGCCCCTTGAGGAACCTACATGAAAGTATAAATAAGAGGCAAGGGTCTCTCATTTTTAATCACACTTGAGCATATTGAATATCTACAAGTGACTGAGGTAACCAAAGGATATCTAAGCCGAATTTCAGAGGGAAGGTGAAGTAAAGAAGACCGAAATTCTAGGGAGGATATATTCTTTTGATGATGCTTTCTAAGGTATGTTATTTACAGGTCATCTCACCATTTTCACAATAACTTATTTTCTAGAATGATTCAGACCATAAAATTGGGAGGCCGTTCATGAAACATATCAAAGTAGATGTGATACAAATTTGAGCTTGTGGGTCATTGTATTTTTGGAGTTACACTCCGTGGAAAATAGGGTTTGTGGCTAGTCCTGAAACTAGTCTAAAACAATTGTTTCAGGTAAAAACGTCATAACTTCTTCATAACAGATCCCAATTCAGTAAGACCAAATGTGCTTATTAGAGTACAGTCTATCATATTCCGTGTACCATTTTAATATCCATACAACAAATATTTTGTGCAGGACACACTCTACAAGTTCGCTCTCTAGAATAAGTCAGAATTCAACAAGGTATGCCATTTTTGCTATAACTGCTTTTCTTAGAGGTTCCAAGTAGTGAAACCTAGAGGAATTGCATAAAAGACACTGAAAAACATTGTGTACTATTGTAAGATCTTTATTCAATAGATATGCATAGTTATGATTATTGCAAGTTAGGGTTTTTGACTAATCCAAAATTAGTCATGTGAGACTAAAGTAAATTTTGATGAAAATGCTAGTCTCTTGTTGTTAAAGTTAAGGAAGGTTTGCAGGTATGTGATCATATACACCAGGTCTGTTACAAAGTTACAAATTGGATTTGGAAGATGAAATTAATGAGGGATTTTGGTTGAGGTACATGTTGGGTACATGGTTGAGACAAGTAGTTGATGAGTTGGCACATACATGAGGTGTATAGTTGATGATGTTGGTACATCTTGATGATTCATAGTTGATGAGTAGTTGATGAATGATTGGTACATACTTGGTACATGGTTGGAGGCACTTGTTAGTAGTATTGTTGACACATGGTTTATGGATGATGCAACATACTTGTCTTGGTATATTATTAGAAGCACATATTGATCTTGGTGATGATTATGAGTTGTTGTGTTATGCTTGGTTGATGCACATATTGGTGATATTGTGCATATGGTTGAGAGTTGTCTTGGTGATTGATCTTGGTGAGTAGATCTGATTTGGTTGATAAGATTGATGAGATAGGTTGTTGTGATACGTTGTTTGTACATTTTTGTAACAGGTTATTTGTACATGTTTGGTGGATGGTTGACGCACTTGTTCATGGTAGATGTTGAGGTACATGTTGGTGCATGGTTAATGCACTTGTTTATGGTACATGTTGATGCATGGTTCAGGTTATTGGTATAGGTTGTTTGGTGCAGGTTGATTGGTACAGGTTTACAACAGTATATCTCACAGTGATAGTGTGACAGTGGTTCCATCATTCTACTTATACGTCATGGAGGTTGGACGAGGAAAAGACCAGTGGTTGTAGCCACCTTCCAATTGTAGCCAAAGAACATAGGGGGTTGTAGCCTCCTTCTAGTTGTAGCCAGAGAATAGGGGAGTTGGATATTCCCTCAGGTTGTAGCCTGAGAAACTAGGGTGTTGGAGCTTCCTTCCAGTTGCAGCTGGAAAAAAGGGAAGTTGATGCTTCCAATGAATGAAATTCTTAAATACATATAAGAAAAAACATTCTGTTGTTTTCTCCCACTTTGGGTTTCCACATAAAAACACTCGTGTACTGTGTATGTGTATGATTGCTCATTTGTTCATTGTTTATTTACTCAACAACTATTGGATGATAATGCTACATTGATTTAACACTTTCATTTTATGGTTAAAAATGATTAAATTGCTCTATTATTGATTCACCCCCCTTCTCAGTAATCCAACAATCGGTATCATAGAAGGTTCCTCCAGGAAACAATTTAACCACTGGAAGGATATTATGGATTATTCTGAGAATGGAGTACCACTGTTTAATGGTCAAAATGGTTTAAAGTATGAGTTATGGAGTGGAAGGATGAGAGTATTTTTACAATCAAAGGGGTATTATATTTGGCTATTATTCGTTATAGGATATGATAGTTCAAAAAGGAAAAAGACTGCAGCCAAGAAGGAATTGAAGAAGAATAACAAAATAGCAACAAATTTCGTCTGGGAAGGATTAACTAATCCGGTAAGAGAAAAGGTTGGTAAATGTTCATCAGCCAAAGAAATTTGGGATAAGTTACATGACATATATTCTTCACCCATCGCAGATTCAAAAAATGCCAAAGAATATGCAAATGCATATCAAGAGGAATCATGTTCACCATGTCAAACAGATTCATAAGATGAAGAGTACATAATCACCAAAGGTATGTTGTTTTTCTTTAATTGTGAAAAAACGCATACATCTTGAAATAGAATGCCATGAAGGAAATGAGACACATAACCTAATTGAAAAGGAAGACAATTATGAAGTAGAATTGATTATTGCTTTAGATGAACTAAGAGAAGAAAACAAGTCACTCAAGAAAGAATTGATGAAACAAAAGGAGAGTGTTCACATTTTTGAAGAAGCCCAACAGATCATCGAGAACTTAAGAACTCAGCTAGAAGAAGTCAGAAAGATCGAAGAAAAACTTAAATATCAAAACCAGTATTTGGAAGCCAACATAGTAGCATAGAAAGAAGAAGAAGAAATGAGAGAGAAGACATTGACATACGTGTTGGGGTCCTATAATCATAGGTAGCTTGTTTCTTTAACTGCTAATTTGGAATCGCTTCTGTGATGAAGACATCTGGCTTGCTAGGCTCAGTTTATTCATTTTTTCCCCATCCATTTCACTCGATCCTCCATCGCCCTGCTGCATCCTTCACTTCATCACGCCCATCACTGATCCCTGCATGAATAAACAAGTTTAGGATAAAAAAAAATTAGGTTAGTAATAAATGGTTAGTGGCATTTTTAACACTAGTTAGCATAGTAGAGTAATATTAATTAAATTAATATAGTTAGATTTATGTTAGACTTGTTAATAATTAGTAATTAATTTAGTTTTTTAAAGTAGTAATTAAGCTAGTTTATTAGAATTAAATGTTAATTAAAAATAAAACCAAATAAAAATATATCAAACAAAATTAACATTAATTTAAAAATAAAACAACATTAAACATTAATTAACAAAAAACCATTTAATAAAAAACATATATTAATAAAACATATAAAATATAATAAAAAATTATATATAATTGTATTAAAAAAAAAGAAAAAAAAAACAAAACAAAATTAAAAAGCAAAAAAAAAAACAAATATTCAAAAAAAAAATAAAAAAAAATCAAACAAATTAGCAACATATCCTAAGTTCACTACCCACCTTTTTCCCCATATAACTCAGACCCCCCCCCCCACCGCCCCCCCCTCATGTCACATCAACATGGGGGTCCGAGTTAGTGGTATTGGGAGGGAAAGGTGTCACCTCATGGTGAACTCGGATCCCCCCCTCCCAATACCACTTACCACCTTAGGGGGGTCTGAGTAAACCACTTCGCTCTCCAAAACCACCCTTTTGAAAAATGAAAAAACCACCTTTTTGCGAGTTCAACCAGTCTTTTTTCGAGGATGATTCTGGGGAAACGGAGACGGATTTTCAAAATCCGAGAGAGGTTTTTGTTCAACATGGGATGAAGAAAAAAAAAACTCTCCTAGATTTTACACAGGGGTCAGGAGAAGGGAGAATCGAAGCCGTCTTTCAACCTCATTTTTCAGTTTGTTGTTTTTTCCTGTTTTAGTCCTGATTTTGCGGGAGCTGTTTCGGCTAACTGAAGATGAATTTGGAAAAACCAAAAGAGGTTTTTGTCCAGAACATGCTCATATACAATAAAATATTTAATTTAATACATAAGTGTCATTGTTGAGGAGAAAAAAATGTCTGAGTTGACCCCTTTTTTCAGTAGTTCGACCCGTCTTTCATGGTGGACAGTTCAAGATTTTCTGGGATTTTATTTCTATTTTTGGCCGAGGTGGTTGAATTCGACCTCCTGAGCCTAGGGAGAGTCTGTTCTATATATTGTAATAAGTCAAATGTGCAATGTTTGATGGTTGAGCTCTTGATTCATGCCCCACAGGGGATTCTTTTGGTTGATATGGGAGCCCAACGAGCTATTATGTAATATTTTCAGGATCAACTAGTAATAGAGAAGTGCATTTACAATATTCTGTTAGAAAATAGTACCGTGGAGTAATAAAATAAAACAAATGCATAAACAAAACATAGAAGATACACAATACAATAGAGACACAGATTTACATGGTTCACTCAGTGTGGGCTACATCCACCAGAGAAATTGCCAGGTGCTTCCTTCATTATTATCCAGCATATGAAGGGATACAACCTACAACAAACCCGTTGTAACTTCATCTTCTTTCTCTCACAGTCTCCTATCTCAGAATACAATATTCGCCATCAACCATAGCCGCAATACATTTCCCTCATAAAAGAGGGTTGCCTTCTAGGGCAAAAAAACCTAACATAATCTCTATCGTTAGATCTGAGACCTTATAATGAACAGTCTAGATTTACAATGAAATTACAATATACATTTACAAGGCAATTTTTCCTTTAGGGGATTCACCCCCGAACCCCCTCTGAGGGCCTGCTTGCCCCCAGACCCCCCAGCTTGGGGGATAGACCCCCCAGACCCCGCAGAGGGGGTACCCCCGCCTGGAAGAGTGTACATACTTTTGGGGTGTAAATACTTCATGGGGTATATACACGGTTGAAAGCAAGGACCTATGAATTAGGAAGATAATCAGGCTCCACAACCAACAATCTCCCACTTGGAGACTGATCTCAACAACTCCATCGTTGCTGTATATGCTGGACTCTAAACCTTCTTGGACCTGGAAAATTTCTCATCTTCATCTTCATTCTTGAAGACCAACTGAAACTGAGCAAGAACTCAGTTTCTCCCTGGTTACTCCCTTTGTTAACATGTCTGCAGGATTCTGGCTAGTGTGTATCTTTTTCAATTTCAAATGTCCATCTTCCAAGGTGGATCATATGAAGTGGTACCTCAACTGTATATGCTTAGTCTTCGAATGGAAGGCTGAGTTCTTTGTAAGGTGAATGGTACTCTGACTATCACAGTACAACTTGTTGTTCTCCTACTTCTTTCCCAATTCCTCCATAAACCTCTGTAACCAAATCATCTCTTTACTAGCCTATGTAGAAGCAACATACTCTGCCTCTGTTGTTGAAAGTGCAACAACCTTTTGCAGTTTCGAAATCCAACTTACTACTGTTCCACCTATAGTAAAAACATACCCTGTGGTGCTCCTCCTGCTGTCTTTATCACCTGCCATATCTTAATCAACATATCCATATAGAAAAGTGTTTGAACCTCCAAAACATAATGCATGAGTAGTAGTACCTCTCAAATACCTGAGAATCCACTTTACTGCCTCCCAATGTTCTTTAC
>JASDQU010739965.1:3350-16995 GCA_032191745.1 Picea mariana
CATGGCTAAAGATGTTAATGATACTGCTACATATGAAAACCATCTGTATGAAGAAAAATGAGGATGGTAATATGTTGATAAAGAGGTCAATAAAGGGAGCCTACAAGATGCCACAACAATATCAGTTAGTCAGGTTTCATCAAGTAAATTGGTAACAACCATGCAGGTAGCATTTGGGGTTGTTATGATGCATAAATGTTGAAGGGAATTGGAGAAAGAATTCCCTCAGTAAAATTTTAATATTGAAATTGGTGTGTAAAGGAAAATGACCTTCATATACAAATCTTATTGATGATTGAATACATTTATGTCAATTTAATTTCATATTATGTTATATTGGTTATGATATCATAACCAAGTCAAGAAGAAGACATATTTTTGTTGTAGAAATGAATTCCATTAGAGATGACCATGTATGAGGCCATGTTGAGGTTGGATATGGAAAATATATAGCGCCATCCAAGTGCATAATGGTTTTCCCCTATATAAATGATGTTTGGACTGCAACCTATTCGCTGACATGGGAAATAACTAAGAGAATTATATTCCTAGTGTCATGTATGGATTGAAGAGGAAGGTATCCAAATGATCAGATAGGTTGTGGGGAAGATTTTGGATGATGTGTTGAGGCATTGGCTAGACATCCCAACTCACCATGGTGGAATAAATGATGTTAGCACCACCATTTTTATTTTCAGTTAGACTTGGTCTTAGTCAAGTTATAGTCCGTGTGTCAAGGCATGTGAGGTCAGGTACCGAACAACAAAGGGGTCGAAGTCAGAAAGTGGCCGGTTGACCCTTGGAGTCAGGAAGGGATGTCAAAGTCAAAACGTGTGTAAATAGTATGATTCTGTTCCCAAAGAGTCGGGTCCTATCAAAAAGGAATTTTTTACGTGCCCCAGGTCGAGGCAAGTTGTTTAATATAAGTCACATCGACAAGTGCAGTGACCATCATCAGCTCATTATGGAGTCTGGAAGAATGAAGAATCATGAAGTTCATATCACGTATGCCCTGCAACCCTTATCAGTTGTATTTTACACGTGCGGATGTGCTACAGAAATCCTTCAGTTCATTTCAAAAAATCCAATCACCATGAATTCGATGTTCCCTGGCACAATTTCACCTCCCGCCTGCTCTGTTATAAATTCCATATGTTCTGCATGCATTCTATTCACCAATCGAGCTTACACACTGTTTTTAGTTATTCTCACAAGCCTAGGTTGATCAAGATCACTACCTTGGGCCCATGCTAAATCCATCACGCGCAGGGAAAATATGCGTTACACCATGGAAACCTCCCAAAGCATAAGGAAAGGTGTGCAAAGTGGTAGAAGTGTTGGGCCCAAGCACCAAAACTTGACATTGATCAATGAGGATCCGGAGGTGAGGACATCTTTCGAACAGTTTTGGTGCATGCATTTCTGTAGAAAAATCCAAGGATTCAATTTGAGACTAGCTGAGTAGTTTGCACTCAGTTTGAACGGTTTCCATGCAGTAATTGCGGATATCACTATCCATGTAACAAAAGAAACTCTCTCGACCGCAACAGAGATCCCTCTATGTGACGAAAGGTGGTTAAAAGGCATGCCCTTGGAAACACGGTGCTATGAATATTTTATCAAACGAGATTGTTTAGGTGGGAAGATCAAGACATACGTTCTGAGTAGATATTTGCAGGAACCTTTTTGGAAACTACTTGGAGTAATTAGGAGATATTTCACCTATGAAGGGAGGTTCGATATAATACATTCACATCAAATTATATTGTTGATGCACTTCATAGGTAGAATAGCATTAAATCTACCCTTTTTCTTACATCACAGCCTCCGAGAGATGGTAGACAGTGCCCAGGCTGAAGCGGGTCAATTGAAAAGAAAACTCTCTCATGTCTCACTGATAAAACTACTAGTAGTTGAAGAATTAAGATGCTTGGGAATCAACTGGGATTCATTCTTGCTCACAGTAGGCATACCCAAGGATCCAAAGGGAGATTTCCCTCTACCTGTGGAAAATATAATATCACACCGTGCAGAGGATGGAGTTGAAGAGGCCGTGCAGGAAGTAAAAATGGTGGAAGCCCTGTCTCCCCAACAACGAGTACCCCGGAGAAGGGGCATGCCAAAGAAGAACAAGGAAGCTGGGGAAAATCGAGTCCCAAGCGAACCACGTGCAAGGTCAGTTGTCGAAGAATTACTTATGCATGTCATTTGGCTCGAACCTATCGAAGGTATAGGTCGATAAAGATAGAGAAGAATGAGGAAGATAGATTTCAGAGGCACATATGTTCGAGAGCCATCTCAGCATCTGAAGCAAGTGCAGCTCGCTATCGCCGAGCTTTACTAGGAAGATAGAGAACTAAGTAAATAGTTAGCCCTGAAGACCTTTGAAGTGTCAGCATAACAAGGCCATGAAGTGGCTTAAGGGATAGCTCAGGGAAGCAAAGGATACAATAGTACAACTACATGAAACACAAAGAATATTGGAGGAAAGAAATGTGAAGCATTTCATAGAATGTGAAGCGACCAGGGAGAAATTCTGCGCAGATCTTGCCGACACACTGAAGAAACATGATTAACTGAGTGCATTCTTGTATTCTCAAATTATGGCGTGGATTTTGATAGTTCTGAGCAAGGCATCACCCTCATACAATTTTGTCATTTTGGTAACGACTGCAATAGTCGACATTCACTCGCCATGTATGCATCCTTGCAAATGAGCACACGACAGAAACCAAGTTTGTTACAATGGATGGCAGGAGCCTGACCAGAGAAATTTATTGTTTGTATACTCTATAAAAAGAAGGTATCAACGCATCACTCTCACCATGACGAGACCTTGTTGATAACCGAAACCCGTGGAAAAGACAAGCGATTATGACGTGACTGAATACAGTTGGTTTCTATTTTTGGAAATGTGTTATACGAAAGGTGATTTACAGAGAACAATAAGTTTCCTAAATTCTAGGGATGGTAGCTAGAGAGTAGGGAAACCCAAGCGACGCCCTTTCCTATATATTTTATCCTTTCAATGTAAGCCAGGTTGGTTGGAAAAATTAGTAGTTTGAGTTTGATCGAAATTTAATGCAAAAGTCCCGAATCTTTGATGAAAAGATTCTAATTGTAGTAGTTGGATGTATTGTTTCCTTTCTTTGTGTATGTACTTCATGTATTCTTTAGTCATATCTATTTCTATCTGAATAGGAGCATAATTTCGAACCTGGGATTCACTGCGCAATGCCCTCGGATTTGTGCCATTCAAACAAACCATTTTCCTCTAAGTTAACTCTGAATTCATCCTCAGAGATGCTTCGAGTTACTTCATTTGTTTTTCTCCCCGCCACACACAAGGATTTTAAACTGAAGATTGTTGCTTGTTTATCCTTTATCCTCTCAAGTTTAGGCACCAAGTCATTTGTTTCTATTGTTTTCTTAAATCGACTCCATAGACCAAGGTATTACTCTCTTGTGCCAATAGAACCAGAAAGTTATTAATTAAAGGTGTTAAATATAGCCAAAATATTAAATCCATATCCTTTATTGAGATGAAGTCTCCCGACAGAGCCCTCTCCAGGCCCGAAAGGCTAGTTTCGGGTCTCAAAGTTGGTTTGTAGGTTGCCTTTGTCATTTGTTTCTCATCTAAACGAAGTTTGTGAAGAGATAACATTGTAGCATTGTTGTTGGGGATGGAATTGAATAATTTTTCCCTGGGAGAATGACCAAAGTTACAATTTTGACCCCTGAGGGTAACAGAGGGAAGTCTGGGAAAAACATTTATACTGGATGAAACCTTTACCTTGGCGACTCCAGTCAAAAAGACCAGTAGCACCAAGTAGTGTGATTTAGGAACCTTGGCTCTGAAGATGATCTATACCAGAGAAAATCCTAATCCAAACCCTAGAGAGCCTATATGCGATCCTGAGAAAATTCTACATAGGACTAGATAACAAGTGTCGGATCCATTCTATTACCTGGAAAAAAGCCTTTCCTTACACAAAGACAATGCACAAAGCATTGATGACCTTGAGTTTGACACATTGTTTGAGAAAACCCTATTCAGGTCTAAGTCGGAAACCAACTTGGACAAGATAGTTTTCGACTAGAAGAGGTTCCAAGATATGATACCTAAAAATATCCCCAAAATCCCTAACCCTCCTAGAGCCATGGACGCCAGATTTCCGCCCCTTGTTTTGCCAGCCCAACTGCATGATTTGCCCCAAAATTACAGTCAGAGGATTAAGCTCTACAATGCTGAAGGGAATGTTTCATCCCAGAGGCATCTGGATTGGTTCAATGATTTCATCGACCTAGAGGAGGTGGACTATGCAGACGTGGAAATGAGGTTGTTCACATTGAGCCTTTCGGGGGAGGTGAGGAAATGGTTCAAATCCCTCCCAGCAACAAGTATTCAAGACTTCACCGCGTTCGAAACGTCTTTCATTACTATATGGGGAGACAAGAAGAACCCTATGCATTTATTGATGTAGTACAATAATATGAGGAGGGCACTGGAAGAGATGTGCAAATGCGTGCAGCAATGACGACCCTTTCCAGAACCAGATAGCGGGAAGGGACATAGTACAACTGAAAAATAACATCATCCCAAAGGGGCTAGTTTCGTTGGAATTTTTTTTTGATGAAAATGACATGGCTAGAAATCCTAGGATCACTACAAACAACGAGGATGTCGAAGACTACAACATTAGGACTCTAGAGAACCTGAAAATAATCAAATTTTCAAAAACGCTCAGTCTAGAGGTCAAACAAGACTACATCAAGCTCATGAAGGATTTCCCTGATGTTTTCGCTTGGAGTTATGACGACTTGAAGGTGTATGACACTAAAGTGATTCAACATGTCATCCCTCTGAAAGAAGACCAGAGGCATTTCAAACATAAGCTGAGACAGATAAATCCCCTACTTCTTCCGCTAATCGAAGAGGTAAAGAAACTCTTTGAAGATAAAATTATTGTTTCTTTAAGATTTTCAAAGTGAGTGGCCAATTTGGTACCTATAAGAAAAAACAACGGCGAAATAAGATTGTGTGTGGATTTTTGAAACTTAAACAAAGTGTTCCTCAAGGACCACTACCCACTCCCTAAAATGGACTATATTCTGCAAAAGGTAGTGGGGTTCCAGAAGATGTCCATGCTGGACGGTTTTTCGAGTTATAATCAGTACATGGTCCACTTGGATGACAGGGAAAAGATGACTTTTATGACACCATGGGGGACATTCATGTATGCCAAGATTCCTTTCAGCCTGATGAACTCCGGAGCTACATTCCAGAGGGAAATGGACATATAATTTGTTGAAGAAAAGGAAAATTTTATTGTGATCTATCTGTATGACATCATAGTATAATCTGACTTCGACGAACAACACCTCGGGCATCTGAAGAAAGTTTTCCAGAAGTGCAAGAAATTCGACATATCACTGAATCCGAAAAAGTCACATTTCGAGATGCAAGAAGGGAAGCTATTGTGGCACATAATCTCGAAGGAGGGAATTAAGATAGACCCCAGCAGATTGGAAGGAATCGTGAAAATCGACACTCCGTGCAGTAAGAAGGAAGTGCAATCCTTCTTGGGAAAGGTAAATTTCTTAGGAAGATTCATCCTGAACTTGGCAGAAATTATAAAAAAATATCACCTGCATGCTCAGAAAGGGGAAAGAGATAAAGTGGAACTTGGAATCTAGAAAATCATTGGAAGATATCAAGGTAGCGTTGACTAGAGCTCCCATGCTATCCAGTCCAGACTTCACGAAAGACTTCATCCCGTTTTCATTCGCCTCAGAGCATAGAATTGAAAACGTGCTGTTACAGAAATACAATCAGAACTTTGAAAAACCCATAGCCTATTTCAACAAGACACTGATGGATTCTCCACTAAGGTATAATATTATGGAGAAACAAGAATATGCCTTAGTAAAATCCCTAAAGTAGTTCAGGACGTACATATTACACTCCCACGTTATTGCTTACATACCCAACAACTTAGTTAAGGATATCCTGACTCAACCTGACCTTGAGGGAAGGAGGGGTAGGTGGATAGTGACCATGCTGGAATATGACCTAGAAATCAAGCCCACAAAGTTTATTAAAGGTCAGGGCCTTGCAAAGATGATGGTTCATTCAAACTGCAACACTGTGGGGATCAAATTCATCGTTGATCTGTCATAGAATCCTTAGGAAGAAACAACTGCGCGAGTGTCTCAGGATTTCGTCAATTCGTCATGGTATATAGACATCATCTACGTGTTGAGGAATCTACAAGCCCTTCCGGGTTTAAGTAAGACCAAGGCTATATTTTTAAAGCTCAAAGCTGTCAGGTTCTGCATCTTGGATAACTCACTGTACTGGAAAGATCTTGGAGGGATATTGCTGAGTTGTTTGTTGAAAAACGACATGAAACGAGCCATCGAGGAATTTCACAAAGGCGACTGCGGAGGAAACCACTACTGGAAAACCACTGTGCACAAAATCCTAAGAGGAGGTTACTATTGGCCCACAATCTTCACAGACGTACACAAAGAGGTTTTGAGTTTCCATGAGTGTCGGATTTTTGATGGAAGAAGAAAGATGCATCCCTTGCCACTAAAACCGATCTCGGTTGAAGCACCTTTCATGCAATGGGGCTTGGATTTTATAGGGGAAATAAATCTGCCATCCTCATCACAACACAAATGGATACTCACAGCCATATATTACTTCACGAAATGGATAGAAGCAATCCCCACGAAGCAGGATACAGACACAGTCATCATCCAATTTATGGAGACAAACATCCTGTCGAGATTTGGATGCCCTATCAAGATCATAACATATAACGCAACTGCATTCAAGTCCAGGAAGATGGAGATGTTTGGTCAGGATTACAACATAACCATGGGACATTGTACAACACATTACCCACAGGGAAATGGGTTAGCAGAATCGTCAAATAAAAGTTTGACCAGGATCATCAAGAGATTCCTGCAAGACAACAAGAGGTCTTGGCATAAAAATCTTATTTATGCGCTATGGGAAGACATGGTCACTACCAAGAATTCCATCTCGACCTATCCATTCCAGATTTTCTACGGCGCAGATGTAGTTTTCCCCACATCACTCAGGTTTCCCATTAGGAAGTTGCTGCAAGAACAGGAAGCCGAGCCAGATGACACACAGAGGAGAATAAATCAGTTGATCCACACACAACAGATGAGGGAACAACTGTACAATCGACCACAACTTCACTAGGAGAGGATGAAGAAAAAATTTGACAAGAACTCTAAGCAGGAGGAATTTTAGTTGGGTGATCTGGTGCTGAAATGGGATGCAAGGAATGAATATAAAGGAAAACACAAAAAATTCGATCATGTTTGGATGGGTACATTCAGAATCAGTGCATATTGCAAAATTAATGCTTATTTTCTGGAAGAACTAAATGGAGAGTGCGTTGGTTGGGGTCCTGTAAACAACAGGTTCCTCAAACACTATCTAGTGCAATAAATTCCATTTAAGTCACTTGTCATTGTAAATAGTCATTTTATTTTTTGTTTCGAGTCAGTGTGTTGGCAGAAAATTGAAGCCCGAAGTGAAGGCCCTGAGTTTATGCTACGTCTGGTCGAAACTGTGTCAATAAGGTTTTAGGTTGTGTTTTTTTTTCGTTGTTCCAATGTCTAAAATTCGAATAAGTCCCAATGGTCAGGCACTTGGTCTGTTGTTCTTTGCTACCTTGCTGGGAGGATAGCATCCCCGTTGGAGCCAACTCTTAGCGCCGCCATTTTTCCTTTTAGTTAGAGTCAGTCTTAGTCGAGTTATAGTTCGTGTGTCAAGGCATGTGAGGTCAGGTGCCGAACAACAAAGGGGTCGAAGTCAGGAAGTGGCTGGTTGGCCCTTAGAGTTGGGAAGGGATGTCAGAGTCAAAATGTGTGTAAATAGTACGAGTATGTTCCCAAAGATTCGGGTCCTGTCAAAAAGGAAGGTTTTACTTGCCCCAGGTCGAGGAAATTTGTTTAATAGAAGTCATGTTGCCAAGTGAAATGGCCATCATCAGCTCATTATGGAGGCTGGAAGAATAAAGAATCACAACGTTCGAATCATGTATGCCCTGCAACCCTTATCAACTGTATTTTACATGCGTGAATGTGCTACGGAAAGCCTTCAGTTCGTTTCAAAACATCTAGTCGCCATGAATTCAATGTTCCCTGGCACGATTTCACCTCCCGCTTGCTATGTTATAAATTCCATATGTTCTGCACTCATTCTATTCACCATTCGAGCTTACACACTATTTTTAGTTCTTCTCGCAAGCCAGGTTGATCAATATCACTGCCTTGGGCCCATGCTAAATCCATCGCATGCAAGACAAATACGCGTTACACCATGGAAACCTCCCAAAGCATAAGGAAAGGTGCACGAAGTGGTATAAGTGCCGGGTCCAAGCCCCAAAAGTTGACATTGACCAATGATGATGCGGAAGTGAGGGCATCTTTCGAACAGTTCGGGTACATGGATTTCTGTAGAAAAATCCAAGGATTCAATTTGAGACTAGTTGAGCAGTTCACACTCAGTTTCAATGGTTTTCACGCAATAATTGCGGGTGTCACTATCCATGTAACAGGAGAAACTATATCAACTATGATAGAGATCCCTCTATGTGGCGAAAGGTGCTTCAAATGCATGCCCTTGGACACGCGGTGCTATGAAGATTTTATCAAATGAGATTGTTTAGGTGGGAAGATCGAGACATGCGTTTCGAGTAGATATTTGTAGGAACCTTTTTAGAAACTACTTGGAGTAATTAAGAGATATTTCACCTATGAAGGGAGGTTCAACAGAATACATTCACATCACATTATATTGTTGATGCACTTCACAGGGAGAAGACCATTAAATCTACCCTTTTTATTACATCAGAACCTCTGAGAGATGGAAGACAGCGCCCAGGCTGAAGCGGGTCAATAAAAAATGAAACTCTCTCATTTCTCACTAACAAAACTATTGGTAGTTGAAGAATTAAGGCATTTGGGAAGAAAATGGAATTCCTTCTTGCTCACAGCAGGCATATCCAAGGATCCAAAGGGAGATTTCCCTCTACCCGCGGAAAATATAATATCACACCGCGCAGAGGCTGGAGTGGAAAAGGTCGCATAAGAAGGAAAAACGGTGGAAGCCCTCTCTCCCCAACATCGAGTATCCCAGAGAAGGAGCAGGCCAAAGAAGAACAAGGAAGTTTGGGAAGCTTGAGTCCCAAGCGAACTGCACGTAATGCCAGCTGTCGAAGAATTACTTATGTTCTCCATTCGGCTCGAACCTATCAAAGGTATGGGTTGAGAAAGTTGGAGAAGAACGAGGAAGAAAGATGTAGGAGGAACAGATGTTCGAGATCCATCTCAATAACTGAAGCAAGCGTAGCTCACTATTGCCGAGCTTTACCAGGAAAACAAAGAACTAAGACAATAGTTATCCATGAAGACCTTTGAAGTGTCAACATCACAAGGCCGTGAAGGAAATGTGACGTGGATTAAGAGACATCCCAGGGAAGTGTAGGATACAATAGTACAACTAAGAGAAACACACATAATAGCAGATGATATAAATTCAAAGAATTTCATAGAATGTGAAGCGACTGGGGAGAAAGTTTGCGCAACTCTTGTCGACGCGCAGAAGAAATATGATTAACTGAGTGCATTCTTGTATTCTCAAATTGTGGTGCGCATTTTGACAGTTCTGAGCAAGGCGTCACCCTCAGATAGTTTTTTCATTTTGGTAATGACTGGGACAGTCGACATTCACTCGCCACGTATGCATCCCTAAATTCTAGGGATGGTTGCTAGAGAGCAGGGTAGCCCAAGCAGTGCACTTGCCTATATATTTTATCCTTCCAATGTAAGCCATGTTGGTTGGAAAAATTAGTATAGATAGTGACTATTGAATGTAGTTTGAGTTCAATCAAAATTTAATGCAAAAGTCCGAGGCTTTGATGAAAATATTCTAATTGTAGCAGTGAGATGCATTGTTTCCTTTCTTTGTGTATGTACTTCCTGTATTCTTTATTCATATCTATTTCTATCTGAATAGGAACGTAATTTCGAACCTGGCATTTGCTGCACAACGCCCTGGTATTCGCTCCATTCAGACAAACCATTTTCCTCTAAGTTAACTCCGAATTCATCCTCAGAGGTGCTCCGAGTTACTTCATGTGTTTTCCTTCCCATCACACACAACGATTTTAAACTGAAGACTATTGCTCGTTTAGCCTTTATCCTCTCAAGTTAAGTCACAGAGTCATTTGTTTCTATCTTTTTCTTAAATAGAATCCATAGCCCAAGGTCTTACTCTCTTGTGCCAATAGAACTAGAAAGTTATTATTTAAAGGTGTTAAATCTAGCCGACAACTTAAAGCCATATCCTGTATCGAGATGAAGTCTCCCGAGAGAGCCCTCTCTAGGCCCAAAAGGCTAGTTTCGGGTCTCAAAGTTGGTTTGTAGGTTGCCTTTGTCATTTGTTTCTCAGCCAAACGAAGTTTTTGGAGAGCTAACACATGACATGGATATATGGAATTATGGAGTCAATGCAAGGATGCATTGTGTAGATGTGGCCATGATTGTTGCCACCTTAGTTTTATTTGTTGGTGAAGTTTGATTGCATTATGAAAATCTTGGTATGCTAATAATGCATGTACATGAATGATAGTTTCGTTTCGTTTCAATATGAATAATGGTTTTAAATGATCAAATTGATGGTTAGATACAATTCTAAGATCATTTCATGAACCGTTTTAAATGTGCATGAATGCTAACAATCTATTTGGTTGCATTAAATTTGAGGAAATTGTAGAGAGAATGGTCTTGAATATGTCATGGATGTAAGCTCGTAGAGAAGATTGATGCCTGATGCTACTCAAGCCAAACATAATGAGAAGAAATATCATGCGTGGGACATTTTATTTTTGTGTATAAAACAATTTTGAAAATTTATAATTTAAAATTACTAACAATATGTTTGGTTGCATTAAAGTTGAGAAAATTGCAAAGAGAATGGTCTTGGATATGGAATGGATGTAAGCCCATAAAGAAGATCGATGCAAACTGTTGGATGAGACAAATATAATGAGAAGAAAATTCATGCATGAGAAATTTTGTTTTCCCATATAAAACAAATTTGAGAAATTAATAATTGAAAATTGTTATGATATGCTAACAATTTGTTTGGATGCATGGAAATTGAGAAAATTGTGGGGAGAATGGTCTTGGATATGGAAGGGATGTAAGTCCATAAGGAATAATGATATCTAAAACTTCAAGAGCCAAACATAATGAGAAGAAAACTCATTCTTGAGAAATTCTATTTTCCTGTATAAGACAGGTTGGAAAAAATTATAATTGAAAAATTGCATGATGATGTCTCATATTGGTTGTATGCATATGATGCATATGGGATGATTACCATAGTTCATAGATTGTTCATCGAGGTATGCCAGTGAGTTGGAATTCATCTACAGAAGAACATATGAGCAAATGATGGATCACTTGAGGAACTGTATAACAATGAATGGGATTCCAGAGCCTAAAGGAAGAGTAAAGAAAGGAAGCAAAACTATAGAAAAGAAGAGAAGAAGCAAGTTGTCAGGCTTGGAGAAGAACTAGGTTGTTAGGCCTGAAGAGTAAACTCATGTGTCTCTTATGGGATAAAATATCACAGGGATATTGTTGAATACACAACAAAACCTCCCTAGGATCAACCTAATAATCCTAGACAGAAGGGGGTTTATAATTCTATGGTTTTGCTAGATCTAGATTCAAACACATGGATTCATCACTATCCTAAGGAGTGGTGGAGTTTGCATACCTTTTTCTATAGGTTTTCCCTCGTATATTCTGGATAATGCAGAGCCGAATCTCTAGCTCTAGGCTCCACAACCTACTTCTCACACACAAAAGACAAGCAATACCTCTCTACCTCTCTACTTGGGATTAGAATCCTAGATCTAATTTGATTCTAATTAGATATATAATGGAATGAATCAGATCTAAGAATTCATGAACTAACACAAATGATATGGAGAAAAACCATTGATCTATTAATTAAAACATAGAGAAAACATACAATGTCATACCTTGTTGAAGATGCATCTTCCTTTGACTCCTTGCTTCTCCCTTCAACTTCTTGGTCAGGCTAGGCTCAATGAATTCCGATTGTGATGGATAGGAAAGATACCTTTGCAAATGGATAACATAATAATACTTATGATTTCTTCTCCCTTGCCCAAGGCCTTCCTTTGTTATATATCTCTTTGGAGGAAGCTTGGGACAACTTCTAGATATTCTAGAGACCATTAGAGACTTGAATGTTGTGAGTTCCTAGGCCCTTGACATAAAGATACAACTCATTATTTTCCTATCTGCTCATAACTCCCTGAATATAGAATTTGTAGGGGTCATCACTTGTTGAACACTTTTGTCATGTGATGGTCATCACATGTTGTACCCTATGTGTCCAACAATGACCTCCAAAAAGGGCTCAAATCTTAGGAAAAATGTCCATTTTGGATTATATCCTCTTATGGATTCCCTTCTAGCCTATAGGGTTGGAATTAAGGCTATAACAGTGAGGGAGTTTCACTGTTGAATAACCAGGTTGTTAGGCATGAAGAGTGAACTCTTGTGTGATTTTCAATACAACAACAAGGTTTCTCCTGATTATTGATACTAGTAGTTTTCCTAGCAGTGAGTCCCTTGAGATCCCAGTAGTGATATTCCTAGTTACCTGTGCCATAGATACCCTGATAAATAAATGGTGTATCCTGATGGATTGAGGGCAGTGAAGGGGACACATTCCTTGGGTCAACCCTAATAAATGAATGGTACAACCCGATGGAATGAGTTCAATGAAGGGGGTACATTCCTTGGGTTGGGCAAGTCAAGATGAAGAGAGATGATAGTTGTAGGAGAATGCCAATAGTTTATGTATATTTGGTTTGGGGTCGGAGTGCCTATGTATCTATGTTTTGGGGCTAGAGTGTCTATGTATTTTTAGTTTTTGGGACCATAGTGCCTATGTATTTATATTTAGGTTGGAATGCATGTGTGATATTAGGCTAGAGAGACTACATATTGATTAAAGGTCGGGGAGCCTAACATTGTAATTGTATGTACACCTTATGGTATTGTGCACTAAGGACAATGCAAAAACAAGGGGGAGGGGAATGTAACATCCCCAGTTTTAGTCCCCGCAAATTGTGATGTAATTGTATAAATGTGAATTAGGTTGTTGAGCCCATATTGATTAATATGGTCCATGGCCAAATTGTACATTATGAACATTGAAATGATTAAAAAAATAATAATCATTGGCTATGATACAATAGGAATAAAGACGATGGGGGGCTATGATTCCACAAGAGAGAGGGGTCCAAGGGGGAATATTCATGGGCATTAATCTACCCCACGTTTCCTAAAATTATTATCATTGTGTATAAAGTTCTATTTGTTGTTGAGTGTTCCCAAAGAACAAGGTCTTCACTCAGTGAAATTGTGACATAATGCCTACGTTCGTGAGATATTAAAGAATGCCCTAATTTCACTAGATATTGATAAATACCTAAAAAAAAAATTTTTTTGAACACCCCTCCCAATACATATTTCCAATAAAAAGAAA
>JASDQU010739965.1:17520-28859 GCA_032191745.1 Picea mariana
TTGACTCTATTTTTCACAATTAAAACACCCCCTTTATGAATGAACATGATAAGATATTGGTCAACAAGATGAATCCCATGTTTCCCAAAGCCAATCATTAAACTCATGTAAGAGGGTGGGTGTGAGAAGTCACATCCCATAGTTATTGGGGAGCATGGGGATGAAGTACAATCATCCTTCAAAAGTGTGTGAATCAAGAAAGCAAGGGAAAGAGAAGGAAATTCATATGAATACAAGTGGACAGTTTTTACATGCAATTTTTGGGGCAAAAAGAGAGGAGTTGAGTGTTGGGAAGAGAACCATCCATGTTGTGCTTGAAGGAAACCATTGTTTGGCTGTGTTTTATGTTGGAAATGTGGCCTCTGTGCCTAGAAAAATGGTCTGTAATACTATAGTGAGATTTCTTGTTGTGGAAATGGATCAAGAGCCTTGTGAAGGTTGTTGTGAGAACTCCTGAAGCAACAAAGAATCCCTAGAGTCCCTAGTTCAGATTTTCTTAGCCAACCGAGTGCACTGGAAGCCCTGATAAAGGAATAGTACAACCTAAGGGACTGTGAGAAATGAAGGGAGTACATTCCTTGGGTTTTGTAGGTTGTGGGGAAGAGAGAGTTGGTGGATTGGAACTATTGTAGGAGTATAATATGGGTTTGGGTTGTTGAGTGTGGAGTGTGAAGAGTGGACTCATCGCCTCAACTCGAGGGTGGCCTACTGTTGAGAGAAAATGAACAACAATGCCTATGGTTGGGAGGTTTATCTTTCATATGCAGCTAGTTGGTTACATTTTATAAACATATAAGAGTTCTATTGTTTTATTATGATTATTTTGTTGTGTAAATAAATATTTGAATGTTGCGTGCTTATCGAATGCATTCATATATTTATGTATGTTGTTAGATGCATGGGTAAATCAATATGTTGTTGTTGTAATTTTTATGGGTTTGCTGCCCCTTGATTTTTTTTTCATGCATATGGGGCATTTTTTTAAATTTGTATTTAGCAGGATAAGTCATTTTTGTAGTGACGAGACTCAGCTTGGAGGCTGGGTACATTACATTGTGTATGGTTAACAAAACTCCACTATATTCATGAAAAAAATATTTTACCCTACAAATCCTATGAAAAGTGGACACCTTTCCTAAAAAACATCTTCCTCTTCAAATCTTGGGAAACATTGTGGTGTATCTGAGTACCTCTTTATTGCTTTGAGGAAATGAGACACTTATATGCCTCAATTTTAGTTGTCGGTTTCTGATGCATAAATCTTATAAGTTCTAATATGAAATTATAGTGTACCTACCCAACCACCTCCTTCCTACTATTGAGTCAATGGGGCACTATTAATCCCAACATTTGTAAATTATTTGGGGGAAAAGATCCTATTGATTAAATGATAAATTGAAAAAAGATCGAATTTTCAATTCTTGAGGTCAACATTCTTTATAACTTGTTTTCTTGTATTCTTCTTTCTTTCATGGAAGTTTTGAGAAAATGTGTATTAATTCTAGAAATGAGAAGCTACAACAACATTTCAATCAGGTTCATAAGAACTCTTACATGCTTGTACTATGTAAGGTAGGTCAGATACTTTTTATGCTTGAACTTATTTGGGCTCATAGTCAAATTTCTTGAAGTACTCATGCAATACAAACCTACAACCACCTTGGACACCATAGCCATAACTCTTCCCTCCCCATCCTTTACATAGGCCATCTAGACCTTATTCCCTCAATATAACACCAAACCCAAATTGAATGTTCATGTATTTAGCAAGATTAACCGACGTGTTTACTTTCAACATGTCTAATGGAGTAATGAGAAGGTGGGTGGTGCCAATATTAAACAATCACCACCTACACAAATGGAATACTATTTGGTGTTGAATATTGTGATTCATTGTGCTTCTCAAGATCCATATATACACTTGTGAAACATCCTTTCCCCAATCAAATGCCTAACTATTTTATTTTCTTATACAACCATTCTACTGTATGGATATTCATTTATGGTGTTCTAAACACCTAAGCTAACAAAATGTAGAGGAGCTCTATTCTATGCAATTATGAGTTGCCTAAAACTCCTCTTAGTAAATAGTGAATTCAAATTGGTATTGGTGAACACTATCAACACATTGTTATATTATAACCTATGGATTTACAATTTATCTATAATTATTCATCACAATCACACACAATACATCAAAGCCACAAACATATAATACTTTTCATGAAACACCACAAGCCATAAAATACAACAACAAAGATCGGTCACAAGCCATAAAATACAACAACAAAGATCGGTCAATAAGGATTTTACAAATCCTTATTGAAAACACTTCATCTATATTTTCTTATCAATGTTATGATAATCACCATACCATATGCCTAGTTTCTAATACATTCCAAGAGCTAGTCAACTGCAATTATTGAAGGACTCCAAAAAGAGGAATTGTGTACATGAGTTTGCAAACACCTTGGTGCAAATTTGTCACGGTGAAGTTAACGAAAAAGGTTTGTAATATTTTGGCCAATTTTAGTGTAACTTTGTTAACAAACAATTCCAATGAAAAAAGTTTGTAATATTTTGGCCAATTTTAGTTTAACTTTGTTAACAAACAATTCCAAAACCCCTTGGGGAGGGCTGAGAGCTTGAAAAGAAAATGAGATACCTAAGAGCATAAAATTATAAGTGGGTCAAAACCAAACTCAACTTATATTAACAAGCCAAATACCCTCATGTAGAGGATCACTTTCAAATACAAATTAAATTATTTATTCTTACAATATTAGTTGAATTGCAAGTGTTCGAAATATATCATTTCCATGAGATGAATCATATTAGAAAATTTATTGAAAAAAGGGAACAAGGAAGTGTTGACTATTTGAATGTTCAACCCTCAAGAAGATGAATAAACGATATTAAAAATGCCCGAAGTTTGTTTTTCCTCAAATTTTGAAGGAAGTGTTGACTATTTGAATGCTCAACACTCAAGAAAATGAATAAATGATATTAAAAATAAGGAGTGTGTTTCTTCTCTTGGAATTATATTATCTTATTCTAAATTATTTATTGTTGTGATCATCTAGATGAAAGTAGTTTCTTAAAGAAGAAACCATTGTTCTATAATCTTCAAAAACCCTTGGCACTCTACATCTATTTGACTAGGCCTTCATATGAATAATTTAGTCAAATTTAATATGGTCGAGGGCATACTCCTATTTGGAAGGTCAATATGTCAAGATTTATTAGTCCTTGTCGAAGGCAAGAAGGGATTTTAGCTTTCGATACGGTGTTGACTGTCAATTAGTTTGATGTTGAATTTTAATACATTTGGTATATCCATAACTTTGTAACATGGGATTGTCATTTTTCATACTAAATATTTTAATAAAAAATATTTATCTATGATCCTATTCGCACTAACAATGAAAGTATTATTGGAGCCTTCACTCCTCCCAATGTAAAAATACAATCCCCATCCTTGCTTTTAACTTATGATTTGGATGATGATTTCCATGCAATTTATTTGTTCTAAGTTTTAACCTAAGTTCTAAGTTTTCAATGCACCCAAAAATGTCTGACGATTACGACGAGTGCCTGATATTCCTCCCAAATTTCAATGTCTAACACCACTGTCTCTGCCACATGCAGACACATGGCTTGCTCATTCCTTCTTGGCACTATGGAAGGGGTTGAACTTGCTAAGATTTATCTATAGCCTATACCCCTATTGTCTATACCTATGCATTCGTGTCTGGAACTTAAATTGTTGCTGGTCCATCAGCTTAAATTGGCGCTGCTCAAGGGAGAATCCCAAGCCGATCCCATTGATTTATTGATTGGAAGGTGAAAGGCCAACCAAGATCATATATAGTAAGTGACATAGAAATATTCTCCAGTAGGTTCACTCTATTGGTTGCCCTTTATTTATGAAACCGGTTCTAATAAAGAAAGCCGACATGAGTTCGACCTGTCTAACTGACAAAGAAGAAAGTAAATACGATAGGTAAAAGTTCCTATATCCACCTCCTAATATCCCTGAAGCAAGTGGTATAGGGAAACCAGGTCGGTCCTAGGAGGTGGAGTAGGCCTCGACCCCCTCGACTCTCTAAGTAAGTAGACGACTGTGTACTATTGAAGCTACATCAAGGTAACACGAGTGACGCTGCATCAAGGTATTGGAAGGTAAAGGTACAAAAATATAGAAACAGAGTGAAACTAAAACAATAATCATATTTTAGAGGCAAGATGGAGGAAGAGTTTTGTCATCACAACTGTCGACGCCTATCAATACCAATCTGCCGCATAAGGGCCTACCTACCATTTGCTGGTAAACTTTCAAGGGTTGGGAGGATTGATTATTGAGGAACACGATGGGAAATACAAAAACATGGAACTACCCTAATGTGCTGCGTGCTTCATTAACCATTCAATGAGCATACACTAAATTTCAAGGTTCTTTGTGCTTACCAGTGAAATCCCTCATCGGGCAAGCGTTCGTACCTCAACCTGTAAATCTCTGATTTGTAGGTACTTCGTTCCTCAAGAAGTAAGATCTAAAAGCCATGCTGGTTGATCCCTTCCTCTATTTGAAGTTGTTTAAAACCCTATGCACAAAAAAATGTATGGGATAAAATCCTTCCCAACAGCCGAGGCTATCAGCGAAAAAACCCGAAGCACAAGCAGGCTATGGGGAGTGCCTACAGACACAAACCTATTTTAATATGTATGCAACCACGTCTTGACATTGGAGGATAGGTGGGAGCACTGAGGTCAAAGGGCTCAGCTGGAGTATACCCTATCTGATGGGTTAGTCAGGAAGACCACACATAAGTTAGTAGTGGGGTACCAAGTCATTCAAGTACCGGTCTCACTTAAACCATATGTTAGAAGCTCACTTCCTAGACTCAACCTTGTGCCATTACAACTACCCTCAGAGAGTTATGGGCCTGGAATCTCATGGCCGAGGAAAAACATAGATATGGGTGAATGGAATCATTGACTCCATATACATGATTGATTGTCTGAAGCATAAATACGAAAAAACCAACAATGACAGAGCTTGAACCAGAGAAACAGATGGATCGGGTAAACCGGTGCTGTGTATCAGTTGTGCATAGTCCTTTTTCTCTTCTTCGGCTTTTTTGAAAGCTTCTTTTTGTGTCACAGTGATCATCCAAGTTTTAGGGTTCGAGCTTCCTTCTGATGATGGTCAGGATAACTATGCCCCTTCCTCCTGCTCCCCTTTCAGTTGCGACATTGTTAGTGAGTCCAGTGCAGGTTTTGCTACTCCATATTGCCACAGGGGTTGCTACTCCGTATTGCCACTTTATTTCCTTGGCTATGCCTTATTGTGAGTTCATGTAGCAGGTGAGCCATGTACATATGGCACTTGTGCTTCCACTCATCGATTGTTTAACAAACCAAGTGTCAACATTCTAATTTTTTTAATTCTTTTTCCTCTTACCAATTTGGCTATTCCTAAAAACCATCCCTTCTTGTGATGTTGCAGAACCATGGAAATCAGGATCTCAAGACCAAGACCTTTGATGCGTGGAACCACTTTTCATGAAAAAATGCACATTCAGGTCGCTCGTCCCCAGTGATCAAAATTCAACATGTCACAACCCGTCAGAGGGGGTCTAGTACGTCCTCGAAGCGCTATTAAATAATTCTACGTGAAATAAAAAATAATTTTAATTTTTGAAAATTATTCTGGAAATGTTAAAAAGAATCTAAAATTTCCTAAGAAGGGTAATATTTTAAATTACCCGTCATTAAAATTTTCCGGCACTGTAACTTACCAATTATTTTTTAAGAATTTCATTTAAACAAACCTCATTCCCAAATATGAAATATACGTGCCACGCTTGGGCTCTTATCATTATATTAAAACTCTGCAATAAATATGACACGAAATAGTATTAGATGTGCCATAGATTTATTTAATTTTTTATCCCATTGACAAGAATAAGATGCAGAGCATTAAACGATCTTGACAGCTGAGGCAACTCGATGGTTGTTTGAAGTAACTTGGAGGTTGGTTGGCCAGTTGGAACTTGGAGCAATGGAGCAGGGAGGGGAATGTCTGTCTTGTTTTAGAATTTCCAATTGCAACCATTTCCCCAGATTCACTATAAGTACTAGCCAAAACGCCATTGTTTGGAAGTTATAAGTTTTTTTAGGTTTTCTGTGGAACCTTTGGTCCATTTTCCAGATTTCTACTTTCACCCATTTCTCCGAGATTCACTATACCCACAGGCCAAGACGCGAACAAGGGAACCACTTCACCAAACCAGAAATCCAAGGTTTGATTTGCAATATCTCCAGGGGACAACTTCACCAAACCAGAAAGCCAAGGTCCAATTTGCAGTTTCTCTAGGTTTGCAATTGGGGTTTCAAGTTTGTCTGTGAATTTTCTATTGAAATTAACATAGGGTTTCAACTTTCTTTCCCGTTAATTTTATTGCACTGTAATATTGAAATTAACATAGGGTTTCAACTTTATTTCCGGTTAATTTTATTGCACTGTAATATTGAAATTAACATAGGGTTTCAACTTTCTTTCCCGTTAATTTTATGACTTCTGAGCTTATCAAATTATGTTGGGTATGTGTTATATTCTTTGCATGTGTGTGTGTGGGCACGTCAGATATGACAACTGCGTCTGATGATCCCTTGCACTAGTGCTCTGTTTGTGCCATGTGCGTCGGGCACTTTCCTAGGGGGGTCCCAGGGGGGGCAGGTATGCCCCCCCTAGCTACGCATAGCGTTTAGGGAAACGGCCCAAATTTTTTTTTTGGGTGGTTTTTGCTATTTTTAGTGATTTTGTAAATTAATCCCAGATTAAGGGATTAGGGTTTTGATATCTACAGAATACCCAAAAAAATTGTATATATTGTATGATGAATGGTGAAATTTTATATAATGAATATAAGAAAGGTTTTCTCGGTTGAGGGTTTTCGGTATAAAATCTTTGTGTACTCTGTGTATGAGCCATTGATTAATTTCTGTCTTGCTTAAGAATCTATATGCATTGCTTTACTTCGCAGGTTTAAAATTTACAAATTTGAGGTATTTGAGGTATTACAGATTTCTAGTGCACTGTCCTGAAACCTACCTTAAATTGGCTTGGAATTGCTCTTTTCAACATTCGGTCCATATCAGTGAATAGATAGAAAACCTCTAAAACTGATGTCTAAGTTTGTTTGTTTTTCCTTACAACTCTACCTTACAACTCTAGCAACAAGAAGAAAAATAAAAAAAATTGGTATGAATTCTTAATTATGTTATTTTATCTCAGTAAAGCATAATCAAAGCTTATTAGAATAATTTTTTTTTTCTTTTTGTGTCTGTAGGAATAATTTTTTTACATCCAATGTATTTTGGTTCGAACAAAACGATGTAATAAAAAAGTTCCAAGTATGGATTGTTAAAAGAGTTCAAACACATATGTTAGTGTCTATAGTTATTCAGTTACAGTCCCATTAATTTTGATTCACAAATGACTTTTAATGGAGGTTAGAAAATTTAAATTTCATGATCTTTTCCCGTTTAGCTACACTAGCCATAAAACCACTGATACAAAAGAGTTGCAAAAAGTTAAAACCAATGCAGAGTTTCTTAAAAAATGGTGGTTCCCCTTTTATCTACATGGGTATTTAGCAGCCCCCAAAATACAATATGCATTGCTTCTAAAAAAAACTGAATGTAAGATAAAATGAAAAATATGAACAATAGGAGTCAGGACATGTACGATACTCACATATAAATCTGTCCCAAAAACTTGAAGCATTTTAAACAACTATCAAGGAATGACACATTTATTGCAATCCTCAATATGCATTCTCTTAGCTAACATGCCATTTTGCTCTCTCATTAAAATTTTACTAATTGTGATAAATATATTTACAAAGTCTTTATAGTTGAGAATTAGGTGCTCAAATACAACTTCAACAAGATTTTGACTCTTAATATAGGAAATAGCATAACATAAGGTTTGTGCATTTCCAATGCCAAAAACGTTATTACTAGGAATATGCTCATCTAAACTAGAGGCTATCTAGAGCTGAAAAAATAGAACTTTACTGAAAGGACTCAACTTATGACTGATTACATATTACAACCAATTGATCAATACTTTATCCTTCTTTGCCCCAGTATGGCCTCTCCTTGCTGCTACCAGCGGGGGCCACAAAGTTGCATCCTCTCCAACTCTCATCCTCAGGTTATGGAGGTAATATCAACAACAACATATATGACCTTTGTTATAGTAACAAAAAATATGCTTGGTAAAATGTCTATTTTGTTACTTCCAACTAAATGTTCCTTCAACAACAAATTCACCCTACCTCCAATCTACCATCATCAGTTAATTGCTATCTTTCCCTTATAGTTGCTTGGTTGCATATTTTCAAGTGTATTTCAGCCGAGAGTTCCGTGTGGCACCGGGATTTCTATGAGTGAAATCATAAGTGGCTAGACCATGATAACTGAAAAAATTGTAAGGGATTGGTGTAGACCTCCCAAGAGAATGTAGGTGCCTAATAAGCCTATAATTACATATCAACCCCGAGCTTCCCTAGATTAAACAAAAAAGTCAAAATTTATGTCCTACCTACTTGCATCTATCTTATAGATTCATAAATCCTCTGGTACAAGTGGTTTGTGCTGGAACAAAGGGGACAAAATTTACTAACCCTTTACCTTTGGCCACAACTACCGTGTTGTCTTTGGGATCATTCTCTTGAACACTCATCATGGAATTAAATCGCAGAGAACCATGGGCATATATGTAGGGGTCTTATGAGGAGAAGCAAGATTAGGCTCATGTTTAAATAACGGGGTTTTACCTTTCAAGGGAATGGCGTGAGATAAAATATAGCATTAGAAGTATACTTAAGTTCAAACAACTATTGTTAGAATTAGGGAAAAAATAGAAACAATAATGCCCTTTTAATTTTTTGTTCACTAAATTAGCATATATGAGAAAAGAAATCGACAGATCTAAAATAAATTCTGAGTAGAAACAAAATTTTTGAGTGAAAAGAAAAACCTCAAGCTTACCTCCTGATCTATGAAAGATGTGCCTGACACATTTGTGAATGTAAACCTTTAAAATATGCTTAGAAATAGTTTTAGGTTAATGGATCAAACCTCTAGGGTTTGATCTCTATCATATGGACTTAGGGACAGTTTTGCCAAGATATAGACCATCATAAGACAAATGCAGCAAGTACCCCACAACAAGGGACAACAAGGTGTTGACCATAACTGAGAAAACAATAGCAGGTACCCCACAAGAAGGGACATCAAGAACACCACAAAAGGGATAACAAGATCTCCACAAAAAGGGACAGCAAGATCTCCACAAAAAGGGACGGTAAGATCTTCAAAAGAAGGGACAACAAGATCTCCACAAAAAAGGACAACAAGATCTTCAAAAGAAGGGACAACAAGATCTCCACAAAAATGGACAACAAGATCTTCAAAATAAGAGACAACATGATCTCCACAAAAAGGGATAACAAGATCTTCAAAAGAAGGGACATCAAGATCTCCACAAAAGGGGACAACAAAATCTTCAAAAGAAGGGAACACAAGATCTCCACAAAAAGGGACAACAAGATATTCAAAAGAAGGGACAACAAGATCTCCACAAAAGGAACAACAAGATCTCCACAAAAAGGGGCAACAATATATTCAAAAGAAGGGACAACAATACTCCACAAAAAGGGACAACAAGATCTTCAAAAGAAGGGACAACAAGATCTCCACGAAAAGGGACAACAAAATCTTCAAAAGAAGAGACAACACGATCTCCACAAAAAGGGACAACGAGATATTCAAAAGAAGAGACAACAAGATCTCCACAAAAAGGGACAACAAGATATTCAAAAGAAGGGACAACAAAAAGGGACAACAAGATGTTCAAAAGAAGAGACAACATGATCTCCACAAAAAGGGACAATAAGATCTTCAAAAGATGGGACAACAAGATCTCCACAAAAAGGGACAACAAGATCTTCAAAAGAAGGGACAGCAAGATCTTCAAAAGAAGGGACGACAAGATCTCCCCAAAAAGGGACAACAAGATCTTCAAAAGAAGACACAACAAGATCTCCACAAAAAGGGACAGCAAGATCTTCAAAAGCAGGGACAACAAGATCTCCACAAAAAGGGACAGCAAGATATTTGTTGCATGAAACTCCTAGACTACTTATTGACATTATAAACATTTCAAGATCCACACCGATAAGCCATTCTGTTACTAAAAAATGGCAATTATAACATAATTAACATAGACATGTGTCAAATAAAAATAGAATATAGAAGATACATATAGCTATCTATATATCCATGGCTCCCAAGATACTGTTGTATGAAGTGTCCTTTAAGAGCGAAGAGTCAATGTTACTAAAAATCTGAATTGTGCAGATTTTTTGTTTGTCGAAAATCTAATATATGTAGTTTCAATTGTAGTATTGAGTTTTGGTGGGTCAATTTTGACAATTAAAGAAAACAGGTTTTGATTAATGTTACTCATTGTAAAGAGGCATACAAATGATTTTATTCCCATTTAATTTGTATTTTTATATTGCCTATTGTTTTATTGTGTATAGGTATAAATTATTGAAAAATGTCAAGTCTGGGTCGTCCTAAAAAGGATAAAAAACAACATTCAATAACTAATGCATTTGGTATTCTTCAATGCTCTAATCAACCATGCAACTCTGAAAATGAAGTATATGATAATCCATTTGAAGGCCATGAATCCGATAGTGCAGAACTTCCTGAAGAGGAACCAACATCGAAGAGGCCCAAAAGAGCATTCAAGTCCAACTAGAAGCAAGGGCAGTATCTAGGTTTGCATTTTTTTATTGTTTCAAGTTTGAAATAAGAAAAATAAACTGTGATTTGTGTAAACTATGTTAATCTTTGGTTGAAATGTTGAGAAATCCTTTGTGTAATCTATGTTAATATTTGGTTGAAAGGATAGAATTTCAGCGATTACAAAACTAGCACCAAAAATAAAATAGAGGAAAAAATATACCTTCCATGGACAACATAGACTATTTTACTCAAGCACATGAACCTTTTTGTAATCCATCCAACGGTTGCAATGTTTGCCAGGTTTTTAAATTTTTTTAAGAAGGATAATATAATGCAGTGTGCAAGTTTTCAACAAAGTTCTAGCATACTTGTTCTCTTCTCCCCTTTCACGTCTCCCACAATTCTCCTTTATGAGGAGATAAGAGACTAGAAAGTAGTTCTCCTTTAAGTACCTTTTAGTTATGGCATGGAATTATAGTAAATAAGAGGTGAACGTTTTGGAAAATAAA
>JASDQU010739965.1:28959-40593 GCA_032191745.1 Picea mariana
AGCCCCATAATAAATGTGGTAATGATATGACTAGTCCTTACGTACCCCACTCCTATTGTAAGATAGAAAGAAATCATGTAGGGATTCGAATGTGACATTTATGCATATAAGCGTGCATCTTATTTTCTCTTTTGTGATCACGAGCAACAATGACTGAGGATTTGCAGATTGTCCAACCAATTGGACTAAACTGGATGGGATAGGGTAAGACCCAAGGCATGTTGGATAGTTACTGGTGACTATTGGGACTAGTATCTCCAGCTTTGATGATGATTGAGAATGAAATCGGTGGTTGCTTAGAAGATACAATGGCGGATATGTGGTGCATAGTGACCTGATGTTTAGGGGTGTGGGTAGTGGCTACACTTGCAAGAGTAAAGTTGGTCGGTCAAGCACTGGGTTATTCCATATATGAAGAATGAGTACGAGTAACAGAGCCAGTCAACCTAGTTTAACCAGCCAATGATACAGATCCTAGAGAAGCACCTATAGCTAAGACTATAGAGATAGAGCCATAATCTCGGGATGATCCAAATAAAGATCCAGTAGCAGTAGCTAAGGTGTAAGAAACACAGATATAAGCCCTTAATCAACACCAGCCAATATCCAGTATTCCCGGTGGAGTACCTAGTGGATGACCACCAGAACTACGTACCATCAGTACTACTTTGTATTCCATTCACCAACCATTCATTATTCTTGGAAGTGTGTCCTTGATCAACAACAACCAGGCCAGTATTTAAAACATCATTATCCCATTCCCATTAGGTTTGGTTAGTCTGTGTCAATCCCTGCTAGTATTCTTCCAATCCAAAGGGGATTACAATATGGTTAGTCTGTGTCAATCCTTGCTAGTATTCTTCCAATCCAAAGGGGATTATGGTATGGTTAGCCTTGGTCAATGACAACCTTCCATTCGGTAGAATTATCCATTAGTCCATTCCCAGCTATCATGAAACAGTCCTCAGTCCATATATTGAAGCAGTCAAGTCATTATTTAAAACACCAATCCTTGATCCACACGGTTATTCCAAACACCTACCATTAGTCCATTCCCACAGTCCTTTATACCCGTCAACCAGTATCCCTGGTGGAGGGCATGGTGGATTACCACAATAACTACGTACCACCAGTAATACTTTGTATTCCATTCAAAAATCATTATTCCCACAGTCCTTGTCCTTTATTAACATGACTATTACGGTTATTCCAAACACCAAAGCCCAAACACCCCCTTTATAAACATGGTCCTTTATGGTTAGCCATGATGAACACGGAAATATATATTGGGACTCATTGGCAGTGGCTGGTACGAGACATACATATACATACATTATTCTAGGAAAGGATGGATGCAATGATCAAAATTCGACATGTCATAGCCTGTCAAAGGGGGTCTAGCACGTCCTCGAAGCGCTATTAAATAATTCCACGTAAAAAAAAATTTTAATTTTAATTTTTGAAAATTATTCTGGAAATGTTAAAAAGAACCTAAAATTTCCTAAGAAGGGTAATATTTTAAATTATCTGTCATTAAAATTTGCTGGCACTGTAACTTACCAATTAACACTCCACTAGAGTACACTATACAGGTAGATATCCAAAATTAATTAATTTCTTATTTTTTAATAATTTCATTTCAACAAACCTCATTCCCAAATATGAAATATATGTGCCAAAGAGTGCCACGCTTGGGATTTTATCATTATATTAAAACTCTGCAATAAATATGACACATAATAGTATTAGATGTGCCATAAATTTATTTTATTTTTTATCCCATTGACAAGAATAAGATGCAGAGAATTAAACGATCCTGACAGCTGAGGCAACTCGATGGTCATTTGAAGTAACTTGGAGGTTGGACGACTAGTTGGAACTTGGAGAAATGGAGTAGGGAGGGGAATGCCTATTTTGTTTCAGAATTTCCAATTGCAACCATTTCCCCCAGATTCACTATAAGTACTAGCCAAAACGCCATTGTTTGGAAGTTATAAGTTTTTTTTAGGTTTTCTGTGGAACCTTTGGTCCATTTTCCAGATTTCTACTTTCACCCATTTCTCCTAGATTCACTATACCCACAGGCCAAGACGCAAATGAGGGACCAACTTCACCAAACCAGAAAGCCAAGGTCTGATTTGCAGTATCTCCAGGGGACAACTTCACCAAACCAGAAAGCCAAGGTCCGATTTGCAGTATCTCCAGGTTTGCAATTGGGGTTTCAAGTTTGTTTGTGAAATTTCTATTGAAATTAACATAGGGTTTCGAGTTTCTTTCCAGTTAATTTTATTGCACTGTAATAATGAAATTAACATAGGGTTTCAACTTTCTTTCCCATTAATTTTATTGCACTGTAATATTGAAATTAACACAGGGTTTCAACTTTCTTTCCCGTTAATTTTATTGCACTGTAATATTGAAATTAACATAGGGTTTATTTGCCGTTAATTATATTGCACTGTCATGAGACTTCTGAGCTTATCAAATTCGAGGTATTTTAGGTATTACAGATTTCTAGGGCACTGTTTTGAAACCTACCTTAAACTGGCCTGAAATTGCCCTTTTCAACATTCGATCCATATCAGTGAATAAATAGAAAACCTTTAAAATTGATGTCTAAGTTTGCTTGTTTTTCCTTACAACTCTAGAAACAAGAAGAAAAATAACAAAATTTGGTATGAATTCTTAATTATGTTATTTTATCTCAGTAAAGCATAATCAAAGCTTATTAGAATAATTTTTCTTTTTCTTTTTGTGTTTGCAGGAATAATTTTTTTACATCCAATGTGTTTTGGTTCCAACAAAACGATGTAATAAAAAAGTTCCAAGTATGAATTGTTAAAAGAGTTCAAACACATATGTTAGTGTCTATAGTTATTCAATTATAGTCCCATTAATTTTGATTCACAAATGACTTTTATTGGAGGTTAGAAAATTTATATTTCATGATCTTTTCCCGTTTAGCTACACTAGCCATAGAATCATTGATACAAAAGAGATGCAAAAAGTTACAACCATTACAAAGTTTCTTAAAAAATAGGGGTTCTCCTTTTATCTACATGGGTATTTAGCAGCCGCCCCCAAAATACAATATGCATTGCTTCTAAAAAAAAACTGAATGTAAGATAAAAAGAACAAATATGAACAATAGGAGTGAGGACTTGTATGATACTCACATATAAAGCTATCCCAAAAACTTGAATCACTTTAAACAACTATCAAGGAATGACACATTTATTGCAATCCTCAATATACATTCTCTTAGCTAACATGCCATTTTGCTCTCTTGTTAAAATTTTACTAATTGTGATAAATATATTTACAAAGTCTTTATAGTTGAGAATTAGGTGCTGAAAGACAATTTCAACAGGATTTTGACTCTTAATATAGGAAATAGCATAACACAAGGTTTGTGCATTTCCAATGCCAAAAACTTTATTACTAGGAATATGCTCATCTAAACTAGAGGCTATCTAGAACTGAAAAAATAAACCTTTATTGAAAGGACTCAACCTATGATTGATTATGTATTACAACCAACTGATCAATACTTTATCCTTCTTGCCCTAGTATAGCCTCTCCTTGCTGCTACCAGGGGGAGCCACAACATTGCATCCTCTCCAACTCTCATCCCGAGGTTATGGAGGTAATATCAACAACAACCTATATGACCTCTATTACAGTAACAAAAAATATGCTTAGTAAAATGCCTATTTTGTTACTTCCAACTAAATGTTCCTTCAACAACAAATTCACCCTACCTCCAATCTACCATCATCAGTTAATTGCTACCTTGCCCTTAGAGTTGTTTGGTTGCATATTTTCAGGTGTATTTTAGCTGAGAGTTCTGTGTGGCACCAGGATTGCTATGAGTGAAATCATAAGTGGCTAGACCATGAGAACTGAAAAATTTGTAAGGGATTGGTGTAGACCTCCCAAGAGAATGCAGGTGCCTAATAAGCTTGGAATTACATTTCAACCCCGAGCTTCCCCAGATTAAACAAAAAAGTCAAAATTTATGTCCTACCTGCTTGCATATATCTTATAGATTCATAATTCCTCTGGTACAAGTGGTTTGTGCTGGAACAAAGGGGACAAACTTTACTAACCCTTTCCCTTTGGCCACAACTACCGTGCTGTCTTTGGAATCATTCTCTTGAACGCTCATCATGGAATTAAATCGCAGAGAACCATGGGCATATTTGTAGGGGTCTTATGAGGAGAAGCAAGATTAGGCCCATGTTTAAATAATGAGATTTTACCTTTCAAGGGAATGGTGTGAGATAAAATCTAACATTAGAAGTATACTTAAGTTCAAACAACTATTGTTAGAATTAGGGAAAAAATAGAAACAATAATGCCCTTTTAATTTTCTGTTCACTAGATCAGCATATATGAGAAAAGAAATAGACAGATCTAAAATAAATTCTAAGTATAATTTTTTTTTTTGAGTGAAAAGACAAACCTCAATCTTACTTCCTGATCTATGAAAGATGTACCTGACACATGTGTGAATGTAAACATTTAAAATATGCTCAGAAATAGTTTTAGGTTTATATCATATGGACTTAGGGACAGTTTTGCCAAAGTATAGACCATCACAAGACAGCTGCAGCAAGTACCCCACAAGAAGGGACAAGAAGGTATTGATCATAGCTGAGAGAACAATAGCAGGTACCCCACAAGAAGGGACATGAAGAACACCACAAAAGGGATAGGAAGATCTCCACAAAAAGGGACAACAAGATCTTCAAAAGAAGGGACAACAAGATCTCCACAAAAAGGGACAGTAAGATCTTAAAAAAAAGGGACAACAAGATCTCCACAAAAAGGGACAACAAGATCTTCAAAATAAGAGACAACAAGATCTCCAAAAAAAGGGACAGCAAGATCTTCAAAACAAGGGACATCAAGATCTCCACAAAAAGGGACAACAAGATCTTCAAAAGAAGAGACAACAAAATCTCCACAAAAGGGACAACAATATCTCCACAAAAAGAGACAACAATATATTCAAAAGAAGGGACAACAAGATCTCCACAAAAAGGAACAATAAGATCTTCAAAAGAAGGGACAACAAAATCTCCATGAAAAGGGACAGCAAGATCTTCAAAAGAAGAGAACAAAATCTCCACAAAATGGGACAACGAGATATTCAAAAGAAGGGACAACAAGATCTCCACAGAAAGGGACAGCAGGATATACAAAACAAGGGACAACAAAAAGGGACAACAAGATGTTCAAAAGAAGAGACAACAAGATCTCCACAAAAAGCGACAGCAAGATTTTCAAAAGAAGGGATAACAAGATCTCCACAAAAAGGGACAGCAAGATCTTCAAAAGAAGGGACAACACGATCTCCACAAAAAGGGACAACAAGATCTTCAAAAGAAGGGACAACATGATCTCCACAAAAAGGGACATAAATATCTTCAAAATAAGAGATAGCAAGATCTCCATAAAAATGGATAGCAAGATCTTCAAAAGAAAGGACAACAAGATCTCCACAAAAAGGGACAGCAAGATATTTGTTGCACGAAACTCCTAGACTATTTATTGACATTATAAACATTTCAAGATCCACACTGATAAGCCATTTTGTTACTAAAAAATTGGCAATTATAACATAATTAACATAGACATATGTTAAATAAAAATAGAATATAGAAGATAAATATAGCTATCTATATATCCATGGCTCCCAAGATACTATTGTATGAAGTGTCCTTTAAGAGCCAAGAGTCACTGTTACTAAAAATCTGAATTGTGCAGATTTTTTGTTTGTCGAAAATCTGATATATGTAGTTTCAATTGTAGTATTGAGTTTTGGTGGGTCAATTTTGACAGTTAAAGAAAAACAAGTTTTGATTAATGTTACTCATTGTAAAGAGACATACAAATGATTTTATTCCCATTTAATTTGTATTTTTATATTCCCTATTTTTTTATTGTGTATAGGTATAAATTATTGAAAAATGTCAAGTCTGGGTCGTCCTAAAAAGGATAAAAAACAACGTTCAATAACTGATGCATTTGGTATTCTTCAATGCTCTAATCAACCATGCAACTTTGAAAATGAAGTATATGATCGTCCATTTGAAGGCCATGAATCCGATAGTACATAACTTCCTAAAGAGGAACCAACATCCAAGAGGCCCAAAAGAGCATTCAAGTCCAACTAGAAGCAAGGGAAGTATCTAGGGTTGCATTTTTTTATTGTTTCAAGTTTGAAATAAGAAAAATAAATTGTGATTTGTGTAATCTATGTTAATCTTTGGTTGAAATGTTGAAAAATTCCTTTGTGTAATCTATGTTAATATTTGGTTGAAAGGATAGAATTTCAGCGTTTACAAAACTAACACCAAAAATAAAATACAGAAAAAAATATACCTTCCATGGACAACATAGACTGTTTTACTCAAGCACATGAACCTTTTTGTAATCCATCCAATGGTTACAATGTTTGCTAGGTTTTTAAGGTTTGCTAAGAAGGATAATATAATGCAGTGTGCAAGTTTTCAACAAAGTTTTAGCATACTTGTTCTCTTCTCCCCTTTCACTTCTCCCACAATTCTCCTTTATGAGGAGATAAGAGACTAGAAAGTAGTCTCATTCAAATACCTTTTAGTTATGGCATGGAATTATAGTAAATAAGAGGTGAGCGTTTTGGCAAATAAAACAATAATAAGTACAGGTTATTTGTTGCCCACCACTTAGAAGTTTTAGTCACTTTATGTTTCATTTCTACCTAAGAGTCATCACATATGAGTTTGGTTTTCATCAGTTCAATTCTTTTTTTTCCTTTTTTTTTTGCATTTTAACAACTCCTTTAACTAAATTATTAATTGGAATGGTAATAATTTGTTTAACACTTTTTTTTTTATGAAGTATGTAATTAATTTATTTTTGTCAATTAAAATGTGATTTTTTTTTTTTACTTTTCAATAGTGGAAAGGCAACATGGATACATACCCTTCTCACTGAAATTTGAAATTAGGCACAGCCCTTCAAATTTGATCACTGCTAGTTTCCAGGTTGTCAATTTCTTTTTATATATTTTTAATATATTTTTCTATTTGATTATTCAAAAATAGTTTCATGTGCGTAGATTCTTTAAATATATGATTGAATTTTCAAACTTCCATAATGGTTGCACGCGATCCACAGGTTGGAACCTTTGCCATGCAAGCTCAACTTCAGTGACTCTTTTTAGTAATATGAGAATGCAGTACAAAAAAGACCGATTTAATTAGATTGCAACGACAAATCCCAATTTCGTTTTGTTTTCTATCTCGTACTTTTTGTTGCCCACATTGATTTTATCTACCAGTTGCAGGAAATTAACTCAGAGGTGCCAAATCATTTGATGGTGCAGGGCTTACTTGATGTAGCTGAGTTGTAATTCTTTTATGCAGTAATGATATATATGATTACAGTTAGTTTGGATTAGTTAAATTATTTGGGTGGTTTGGAACTTGGCTGATGCTAACTCTGTAGTACATGCCTTTTGTATTTTTGCTTAGAGAAGCAACTGCAGAAGCTGTTTACAAGGAAAAGTGCATTGCTGTAAGAGATGGTGCTAGCTGGGCCAAATACATGTCTGTCACTGGGAACTCGGATGACGAATATGACAACATCACCCTGCAGTACACTCAAGAGGGTCTCATGACAGTTGATGAAAACAGAGAAGGCCGTGCTACTGCGTTTGGAGATGATATTTCCATTGAGAGTCTGGCCTCAGAGTTCGAAAGAGAAATATTTGTGGTATGTGCAGCAATTTCTACTTCATTTTGTGTGCACTCTGATTTTCCTTAAGGCACTTGACTTGGAGGAGCAGGGTAAATGAAGAGACTGAATATCTTTTTCTTACCTCCCTTTACTTGTAACAACTTCAAGCGCATGGAGCTGATGCCATGGTAGGAGATGAAAACTATTTGTTCTTTCTTCCACATGTCTGAGAGGCCAGGTGTCTGGCCCTCCTGTTTTCCTCTTCACTAAAGACACAGGTAATTTTTCTGTTGCAGCAACACTTTTTTATTTACATGTAAATATGGCCTTTGTTGGATTGATATCATTGAAATTGAAATAATTGCATGGGAGAAGTGAAATATTTTTACATCATAATTTGATTGCCATTGTTAAAAGGATCTAGGAAAGAAATAGATCATTGATTTGGAGTTAAGATCAATCTATATTTATAAAATAATAAGTTTTTTATCTAAATCTCAATGTTAAATTGTTAAAATGACTTAGGAAAGAAATAGATCATTGATTTGGGCTTTTAACAGGGATAGAACGAAGTGAGTGAGAGATGTTGGAAGTGAGCAAAACAACAGGTAAGATATGGATTCCCACCAGAAGAAAATGTCATTGCTAGCCGATCAGCCAATAGCCAGTAGTGTCTCATTGCCAGTCACTGCTTATACTAACCTAAAAACTACTGGGTCTGAGCCTAAAAGTATTCATTTCTTGTCTGCACGGCCTGTTCACTGCACGGTATGGAACATTGTTCCTAAACTACATTGATAGGAATCATCGCTTTCGGTAGTTCTGTTGGCTGGAAACAACACTCGCAACATGAATTCATTTAAACCTCAATTTGATATACTTGGAAATAATGGAGATTGTAATCCATCTTCATTGAATAATATAGAAGTGAGCGTAGCCTCACCGCGTTGTTTGTTCTACATATTTTAAGTGATATGTATATAGAATTCTACATGTTCAATGTTGCATATTTGATGATGAAGACATGACAGGACTCCAAGATATACAACGTGTCTAGCTTTGCAACCTAAATGTGCATACCAAAATTAGTCTGTTTGTGTCCATTTTCAATGCACCCAATGCATCATTTGGATTCAATGCACCCCAGAATAAAATGCATCCTTACATCAATGAACACACCCAGATTAGAATGAATGGATCTATATAAGCGTCCATTTTTATTGCACCCAATACATCATTGGATTGAGTGCACCCTCTGGATACAATGCACGCATATATATACACAGTCAGAGTTTTTGAATCACTCCACCCAACCCAGAGTGTAGAATGCACCCCACTTTCTTAGTGCAAAAATAGTTTTAATTCTTCTTCATTTTGGGGGTATTCCATGGTTTTCATTTTGGTGAATTTGTGTTGTAGGATGGTCTGTTTGGTGAGTTTTAACATTATTTTTGTGATGTAGAATGGTGCGCAGCTAGTGCCGATCATTATGAGCCATTGATGGCCTGTGCAGCCCCAGTAGCCTCACAAGATAAAGCTGCAATTGTTTTGTGATCAATGAATGTTGAGATTGAGATATCAGTTTTGCAGGAAGAGAATGAGTATCCAAAAGATTGACCGCTGTTATTATTGTCCGCAAAGTTTTTTACAGGAACGATTTTGTTTGGTTGAAGCAATCCCATTTATTCATTTGTTGCTGTGGAAAGTTTTTGTCATCCATGGAGAGTGTTCCTTTCTTCTTCCTCTTTTTTAAGGTCACTGCCTCGTGAGACCCTGTGTATCTAAATCAAATTTTCTTATTCTTTCCACCATTCTTTTGATAGCATCCGGATTGTTATACTCTTCAGGATTGAAAAGTGGTATAGGTTTTCCATTATGGATTCTTTCCAAAATTATGGGATGGCCTATTTCCCTCATCAAAAAAGGGTTATGCATGGAGCACAAATAATCTTAATTTTTTTCCCATAAATCAAAAACTCCAATTGCATGGAGGTGTTAGTTCGAGTAATCTCTGCAGTCCTTCCATCCTTTGTTTAATTAATGTCTACAGTCCAATCGTTCAAAGGTGACACGAGGCTCGCTGTATTTTCACAGCTACATACATGCAACAACAATTGTCAACTGGAAGAATTAACTAGTGAAACTGGTGAAGATTAAGCAGTCTCAACACCGAATAATAATAAAAAACATAAATAACAATTATTAGTGAATTAGCCAGAAAACAGTTACAGAGTTTAGAAATACCTAGTGTTGAAGCTGCATCACAGAGTTTAGAAATACCTATGGATTTCTCGATTTGGGCCACTCATCCAAGAAATGACGCAGAGACAGCTCTTCCGGCGCTCGCATGGCTTCCTACACACTCTCATAATCGATACTTAGAAATCAATGTTGTTATCGCTTGTCATGGGGGTGCATAATTTAAAAAATAGAAAAAATAATTAATTTTATTAATAAAATCTATTATTTTCTTATTAAAAAATAATTTTTAATATTAAATTATAACATCTTTATTTTTTTATTAAAAAATTGAAATTAAATATTAAAATTAAATTATCCAATAAATTTGAATAAAATAACAACCTTTTAGTCATATAAATTAAAGTATACTTTATTTGTCATATAAATTAAAGTATACTTTATTTATATGTCATATAAATAACAAATGGCAAATATAACTTTATTTTTTTCATATTATGTCTATTTCATTCTTCATCGATAGACTCATTGAACCAATATGCATAAGCAAATTCGTTAGTTGGGTAGATGTGGGTTGAGCCATTGGAATTTGGATGAAATTGAAATGCATTAGCCAATTAGAGTTGTTGGAACTGCTGGTTAGAACTTATGTTCGGTCAACAATTATGACATAGTTACTTAATGTTAAAGGATTGGAGCTTCTTTTATGTGTGTGTCTAACTCATAATTAGCACTGTGTAGCTTCTGCTTCATTTGCTTAACCAGGTCTTCCTCATTTGAGCTAGCCTAATGAGTGTTGAGTCAATCCCATTCAAAGTAAATGAGAATCAGTCAATGGTCTAAGAGCATGAGTGGGATCAGCCTTTCAGAAGATTTAGCTATTGCATCTCTTGGAGCAGTTGCCAGTACCAGGATCAGTTGCATAGGTGTGTAAGAAGATCATTCAATAGTACTTCGTGGTTTTAGTGTTTGCTCCCTTTGATATCAGGCATGAATTAAGCAAGCTCAAAATGCCAATGCCTCTATTCCGAGTGCACTTCACAATTGTCCACATGCCCTAGCAGATCAAAAGTATCATTGAATTGTTCCCAGAACTAAAGCAAGATCTGCAATCCTGCAAGATCTTCCTTTTGAAGCTAACTCTATGGACTAAGACTGAAGGTAACATTTCCCGTCAGTGTCCAACTGTTTGCCTACTATTTTAATCATTGTTGGCTATCCTCTTATTACCGCATAACAACAAAGACATCACTATTACCGCATCCCTATTACAACAGGGACATCGCTACTACCGTAGCACTTGTTTTACTTGAAATGTGCTATGAACTTCGATATGATTTTATATTGTAGGTGTACTTGATTGCATACATTGAGAAACATGAATGTGTTTATATTGCAGTGTTAGATGATAAAGAGAGGTTAAGGTTACAACCAAATGATAAACTTTTATGATTTCAAATATTTTGAATAAACTCTTGGTTGGGGACTAGAGTATGTTAGCATTGGCGATGACATATGTAACAAGTGTTGCATGGAAGTGTAGCCTTTGCCGGGTTGAATTGGGAATAAGTGCACAGGGATGGGAAAAAGTAGCGGAGGCAGATGGAAACTGCAATGGAGATGTGGCAAGCAACATGAAGCATAGGTGGTATCTATGCAATAAATGACATGTGGCCTCTAGAGTCCCATTTATTTTTTGAAAGTATA
>JASDQU010739965.1:49281-64880 GCA_032191745.1 Picea mariana
TAAGTGCTTCCTTAGTGTCATTATCACGGCATCATATCTGAACTCTGTTTGCGACACTAGTAATCAACTTGCGACACTTGCGAAAGCTGACAGGAAGATGCGACACTTACGACGATTGATAGGGACAATGCGACACTTATCCATCTGAACAATTTTGACGTGTAACAATCAAGATGAGGCTTAATGCCTAGGGGGATTCCACGTGCTGCTCTTGGATTGACCTTGACTCTTGTTGCGAAGATTAATGGCTCACAAACACTTCGGGAGTTCAGGGTTCAGGCCTCCTTGATGCACAACTCTTACAATCCTCTGAAGTGCCAAAACTCTGAAATGAGAGATCTGATGACATGGACTCTTGTTTGTATGGCTTAGATTTACTTCAAGACTTCATCTCTTCTTTCTAATCATTAATCCTTGCGCTTCATAGAAATCTTGATCACCCGAAAGCCACTGATCCAAAATGTATATGGGATCTTCGTCATTGAAAATTTAACCCAACCACTACTTGTATTTCAGCTCCAAAATAATTTGTTCTGAATGTTGCACTTGTGCCTATGTTTGTTTCTTGCACAAGAAAAATATTTGGACAACTACTGCGACCCTTGAAAACTTTATGTGATAACATTTGTCTCCATAGGGGATGGCAAGCTCCCTGCGAGCTACCATGAACAAGTAGTTCCAGTGACTTAGCTGTTGGGATATGGAGTCATGCTCTGAAACATCATACTGAAGAAAACAGGCTGAGACGTACACTATTCTAAATATGAAAGAAAACACACCTTCTCCTAAGGGGGCTTATTTATGTACAAAACCTAATTTAAGTGATTTTTACAAAATGCTAGGTGAAAGAAAACTTCCACCATAGCCATTCAAATTGTTTGATAACTGAATCCTTCGATTCACTGCAAATGATCAATAAAATACAAGGAAAACATGACAACTGACTAATTTCATTCTTATGATCACCCATACTACCTTCAAATGCTGATAAAAAGATCAAGCCTACATGCTCCAATGCATTTGAAAAGTGTAACTTTATGTACTCATCGACAGGGTCATGAAGTTGAAGGAAACACATGATTAACTTATGAAAGGTTACCTTCACTGTTTCAAAGCTGCTGATAGTTGGCTCGATGTCTTCTACAGGAACACTTGATTGAATGATAGCCACAAGTATCTGTAGGTCAAAAAGATGCTTATTGTGAACTGTAGGTACAAGTGGAAGAAGGTTGGATGTAGGAGGATGTTGATCCACTGAAGACTGTTGATTTACTTTTGGCTGTGTATAAATGATCTCTTCATGTGGCTCAACTAAGGGCTTCTACTAGTCAAACTCCTAGGCTGTGTCTTTTGTTACAAGGCCCACTTCTACATCATCCTTATTGTCTTTATAGTTATCAAATATAAGATAAGCTTGTTGCTCATCATCACTAGAATATCCATCAAAAATGGGCTTCCTTTCATGTCTATGATCAATCTTTAAAACAATAATTTCATCAAGAATATAACTGTTAAAAATATCCATATCAGGAACAATAGTAACTGCTACTTCTAGTTGTTCATACACATGATTTTTATCAAGACACAGCTACTCATGGATACCTGTGTCGAAGACAAAATTATCCACAGTATTTTCTTCATAGGGACAGTAGGAAAAAACTGCCTTACATTCAAAGTTGAGATGGTACTGACTTTGAATCCTGCTAGAAGCTCGGAGGTTCTCCTCTACTTCCTCAACATCCATGAATAACTGTGATAAAGATGCATATTTCCTTTCTCTCAAGAGAAGGACAAGATCTGAATGCTGAGCCATGACATAGTACACCATGGCAGTAGTCTATGTGGATCTGATCTCTACAAGCATACTATGATAAACACTATAAAACATCCTATTGAAGACAACCAAGGCTTCCCCTTCCCCTCTCCTCAAGTCATTAAAATCATCCCAATACTGATTAAGGGACTTGTTCTCACCCCACCACTTTAAAAAAACATTGTATAGCTCAACCCAAGAACCAATGGATTCAGCTCCCAAACCCTTAAACCATACAACAACATCTCCTAACAAGGATCTGGAAAATAGCCTCATGGTAACATCCTCATGAACTATCTCAAAATGGTCAATAAAATTCTTGAAAGCCTCCACATGCCTCTCAGTTGTAACATGATCCTCTCCAGAAAAATGAGGAAAGTACGTAAAGAAATCAAGAGGATAAGGATGAAGTTGATATGGAAGCTTTAAAGGTTTAAATAGCTTTTCTCTAATTCTAATTTGAAAAATAGTGGGATGAATATGAGGCTTAACAGACTGATGGAAAGGATCAACAGTAACAGTAGGATGTGATGAGATTTGAGGAGGTTTTGGATCAGTTTCAACCTCCCTAGGGCTGCAAGGGTGATTGAGTTCAGGAGGGGTTTCGATATGAAGCTCATCTTTATGAGTAGGATGAGCTGAGGATATAATATCAACATATACAACACAGGCAGAAAGCAGGTCTTCTTCTTCCAAGGATGGATATATAAAGGAAGGCTGGTGATCAACCGAATAAACAAAGAAAAATATGATCCTCTTTATATGTGAAGTGAAAAACAAAAATGAGCTGATAAAGAACAACAAAAGTTCACANAAATAACGTTAAAATGGATAAAAATTGTTTTGAGAGGGTGGCTCAGCAAGACTGTAAGGAGAGGAGAAGAGAACAAGTATCACTGCAGATCAGTTTGGGACCATTGGGCTATGGAGTCATAAGCATAGGGAATAAGGAAGGCATTTAAACTGCCTATCAGAAAAAAGGATTTATGTGGTGATGAGAAGAGAGAATACAAAGTATGTCTGATTGATGAACCATGAAAAATGGGCAAGATAATAGCAGATCCTCTACCACCTCAGGAATCCATAGATTAGAGAGATGCTACATCTAGACAAGAAGAAAACAAAAAATTTCTGTCGAACCATGAAATATGGGCAAGAGAGCAACAGATCCTCCATCACCTCAGGAATCCATAAATCAGAGATATTACATTTAGACATGAAGGAAAACAAAAAGGTATGAGTGATGAATGATGAACATGGGAAATATAACAACAGATCCTCCACCTTCTCAAGAATCCATGAATCACAACTACTACATTTAGACGATAAGGAAAACATGAAATATCTGAGGAACCATGAAATATGGGCAAGATAGCAATAGATCCTCCATTTCCTTGAGAATCCATAAATCAGAGAGATTACGTTCAGACAAGAAGGAAAATAGAAAGATCTGAGTGATGAATGGTGAACATGGGCAAGATAACAATAGATCCTCTACCACCTTAGGAATCCATTAATCACAACTACAACATTCATATGATAAGGAAAATATGAAATATTTGATGAACCATGAAATATGGGCATGACAACAACAAATCCTCCATCGCCTCAAGAATCCATAAATCAGAGAGATTATGTTCAGACAAGAAGAAAAATAGAAGCATCATATAAACTAAGAAGACAGTCTGATAAAAACGATTCAAAAGAATCTTCAATAAGATATATTTACAATTCGATCCCTCACGATTCCAAAATGAAACATACAAAGCACTACTCTGAAAACACTCTCGGCTCTCCATCCTTTGAACCCCCCCCCCCCTTTACAAATTAATGAACTGATTGATTTATACTCAGATCAGTCCACAACTCCTAGGAGTGTGATCTGGCCATTACATTCAAAGCCTTACGTCTGCGCCTTCTTCTATCAGACTGTGCATGTATCCTCCTCTCAGCTACAAAATCATCTTAGCATGGGCCTGCAGGAAAAATTGCTCATCGTGGTACCTCGGGCTGACACCTGTGTCTCCATGGATAAATCCTCCACGCCTTCTATTTATGGAGTGAGTCGAGGTTTCAACCACCACTCCTTTTTCATTAACTGATCTCTCATCGGGATTGAGATGAGGTTTAATGCCTAGGGTGCTTCCACGTGCTACTCATGGATTGACCCTGGCTCCTGCTACGATGATCAATGGCTCAAAAACACTTCGGGAGTTTAGGCTTCGGGCCTCCTTGATTCCCATCTCTTGCAATCCTCCAAAGTGTCGAAACTCCAAAATGAGAGAACTGGTAATGCATGGCCTCTTGTTTGGATGGATCAGATTTACTTTGGAACTTCGACTCCTCTGTCTAATCGTTAATCCTTGTGCTTCTTTGAAATCTCGATCACCCGAAAGCCGCTGATCCGAAACATATACAGGATCTCCGCCGTTGAATATTTTACCCAACCACTACTTGTATTTCAGCCCCAAAATAAACTGTTCTGAATGTTTCACTTGTGCCTACGTCTGTTTCTTGTGCAAGAAAAATATTTCGACAATTGTTGCGACCCTTGACAACTTTATGTGATAATAGGGTCAATGGTCAAATTGTATGTCACAATGATAGATTTCGACCGTCAATTTGTATATTGCAGAATTCCAGGTGTTGTTTGTAGGTAGCAGAACAATGGAAGCACAATGTTGAGCAGGCATGGCCATGAACCGACGATGGTAATAGTGGCCAAGTATGCAATGAAAAAGTAGTTGGTTGGACTCATGATACAAAAGCATTAGACATACTCAGAACAGGGAATATTGACGGGCTTGAAAACAGGTTACAAGCTCTACTCAGGAGACGTGAGGGGCTGATGGTCAAATTGTATCTACCCCAACTTTTGAATGAAAAATGCGTAACATGGAACACGAGACAATGATGGATTTCGAGAGTCAATTTGTATATTGTGGAAATTCGTATGTTGTATATAAAAGGACGAGACATTAGAAAAAAGGACACATTTGGAAAATGGACCAAGTAAACTGAAAGTGAAAGCAAACAAGATAAAGGGGAATTTGTTTGCTAATTTGTAGATCGCGGAAGTCCAGGTGCTATTTGCAGGCAGCGAAACAATGGAAACACAATGTTGAACCTGCCTATCCGGGAACCCGCCTATCCGAGAACCAAAGATCCAAAAAGTTTGTTTAATATGAAATGGGGAAGTTGTCAGTTGGGCTCATGATATAAAATTAATAGTGTAAATATGAAGACGTGAATCTGCCAACTCCCGCACCTAGACATTTTACAAAAAACTAGTAAGTAACCAGAAAGGGAAAGCAGAGGGAAAAACGAAATGGGATGGAAATTTTTCGAAGACGGAATTGGTGTAAGAAAAACCATTGATGGTATTAACAATAACTATGAAGTGCATTAAACATGTGGAATTTGTTTTCTAATTTGTAGATCGTGGAAGTTCGAGTGTTGTTTGTAGGTGGCAGAACAATGGAGACACAATGTTGAACCTGCCTATCCAGGAACCCGCCATCCAAAAAGGAAGCAGTTAGTCGGGCCAGTGATATAAAAGTAACGGTGGAAATCTGAGGACGTGAATCTGCCAACTCTCTTACCTAGACATTTTTCGAAAAGCAAGTAAGTAACAAGAAAGTGAAAGCAGAAAGAAAAAAGAAAGGGGATGGCAATTTTTAGAAGCAGGAATTGATGTAAGAAAGCCCCATTGATGGTATTAACAATAAATATGAATTTCATTAAACATGTGAACATGTTCTTCAGTCAAGGAATCAAGGAATAGATACAACAATCCATGCTTATAGTTTCCATGATCTGTTTGTATAAGAGAAGTGTCGAACAACTACAAGAATATAAATTTTGGGATGTTTAAGTAAAGTTATTGTACTGTCAGCTTCACTGCAAGTATAACAATGAAAAATTTGAATTTTAGTGCCCTCTCGTTGATATGATAGTTCCATTGGACTTCACATAGTATATATTCTTTTATTTCAAATTATTCAAGGAGATTAATTTTGCTAAGTTCATCGATCATGAAAAGTGCTAAAACGAGCCACATATTACATTTGTGTCACAGAGCTTATATTAAAAGGCAAAGAATGTCCTCTATAGTCTTTAAGATCATAGAAAAACTGCAAATATCCTTAATGTATTATTAATTTTCCAGAGTGAAGCATACAACCAAGAACCAAGTAAACACCAAATGTATTGAAAGTTGAGACACAAGGCAACGCACGAACACAGAAGGCATCAAACAAGATCCCGCAAGGTTCCATAGAGCAGTAAACATCGAATTTTTCATCAAACAATTTGATATATATAAAAAAAGACATCGTGGCATTGGTTTTCTCTTACATCTGGTATATGTTCCCACGATAAAATAACTGGGACCATGGGATATCAACAAAAGTTTGCCAAACACAAGACAACACAAAACCACCGGAGCTTCACCACTGTACGCTAGATATAACCAGACCTCAAAATGGGGAACAAGAAATTTTTCGATTAATATTTTACCATTAATCAAGATTATTATGGACGTTTTCTTCTGATAGTGCCATGGTCTATCACTACCAGTTTTAACAATGCCAAATTTCCAATATTATTTGAAATGCCTGATGGTTCTGCCCAGAGGAGCAAGCTATTTCGATGACTCAAAGGATGGGCCTAAGTTATTTACAGTTGGATACTTTTTATGGGGTTTGCGCTCATGCTTCCCATTTCTGGACTGAACAATCTTATGCATGTGTACATCACCAACAATTGCACCTACATGTATGCATTCCAATGCCTAAACTCCCCATCTCTATATCGAGCTCTGAAAAATCTCAAGCTCATGTTTCAATCCATGTCAAGTTCTTTTTTTTTCAATTAGGGCATCAAGAAAATTAAGATACCATATCATAAATGTATAGTTGGAGACCAACTTTTTTTTTTATTTAGGTACCCAAAAAAATGCAGAAATCCTTCCATGGCTATATAGTTGGAAAACAATTGTCCAATTTGGGCACCCAAAAACGTGTAGACTCCTCCAACAAAGCCACATCCAACCACCATTTTGTTTTTTAATTTTCACACTACAACAAATATGCAAAATTCTTACTCGGAGATGCAAAAAAACATCAAAATAACAACATCGATTGCATTTGTAGTTAGATTCTCCTTGTTATTTCAAGTTCTCAAGAAGAGACAAAATATCTGGAAAGAGAATTTTACAGCTATAGATGTAAACTATGAAGAACTCGAGTCCGAAGAACATTCATTTGGGTGTTGAAGAAAAATTAAAGACACATGAGATATTTTCGTTTCCTGCCAAAGTTTGATATGATTTTATTTATTTTCAGCCAATATGAAATATTGCATTGTCCTCATTTAAGGTAAATTTTCCATGTATCCGAAATTCGCGTAGCATGTAGACACTGTTTTCCTTTTTCTGTAGGTATGATTCACATGACAATTCTGCTAACCCAGGAAGCACATCTTGTAACATAGGCTGTCTAATTGTACAATGTACGATTATGTTTCCCACGATTTAGATTGCAGCATTGAGGCAATGTCTGTATATGTAAGGACATTTTTTACTGCATCATAGACAATCAATTGTATGATCACTTATGAAAGCAAAAGAAGAAGCGAAAGAGTTGCATTCAACACATACAGGCTCAAAGGGGGTCGAGTACGCATTTGTTGCAACCAAAAGACCTTCAACTTGGAAACATGATCATAACAGTTAATATATTAAACGCTATAATATACAAATGCAAAACAAAAAAAATTTAAAAATAACTGCAGAAATTTGGTGAAGGAAATTTGTATGAGCAAAGTGAGGATGAATATGTAGATGTATATGCACAACAATTGTAGAGCTAGTTAGTTTCTTGAGATCCTGTACTATGTCTTCTCACAATTTTGTTACAAATGTTGCTTGGGTTATGCGAAATATCCTTTCTTTAACATCTCTTTTCCTTGTTATATTTTGAGGAGCATAAGTAAAAAATCCCCTTTATGCAATTGTTGTTCTATTGACGAAAACAAATTTGAATAGGTGTCGAACAATTGCAGATGCAACATGGAACAGTGCAATATTTGTGTAACTTGACCGAGATACATGGACATGTGAAAGTAAAGGACAAAACTGGATATGGAGAACGATAACATTGCCTTGTCGTTGTCTGACTCTCCATCTTTTATATGAAGAATGTGTTGCGAGCCAAGTTTTCTCGCGAGTGTGACAGTTGTGCCAATGGTTTCAATTTGGTAAATTTCAATGCTCTGTGCAAGTTGTTTGATAGTTGTGTCCGGGACGAAACGATATTCTGAACAAATAGCGAGAATTTTTTCCACAATACTTGTTTCATTGAGCGATATAATCTGATCACAATCAGCATGGTCATATACTGTTTTGGGCAATATATTAAAATTTTTAATGGATATCCCATTACCTAGCAATATCTGTTTTGCATATTTATGGATAAGTTATGTTGGAATAGTCAGTGTGACTATCATCAGGGCCTCTTTGTTTGTCATGTCAGCACGCATAATGGATCTAGTTTTGTTTTCCTTGTCCAAGTAGGTGCTATAGATGACCATTATGTCCCGATGAACACTTGTTCAATTCAATGGATGTTCAAGTCCTCTATTGATAGTATTTTGGGTGTTACAAGTTTAGACCAGGTGACTTTTTTTTAACAAGAAAAGTTATGTGAATGGTAGTGTGCATTGTTTTTTTTTTTTCATTTTTCCTAGCATAAATGTACAAGTAGACACACAACTTGGATGAACTATGGAACCAGAGTTTTGAAACCAAACCTCTTAGTCTATGGAGCCTATGCTATGTTTGGCATCTCACTTGCACTTGTTACTTCTTGTGAACTGCAAAGTATGTGTTTCATATGACATAAAAATATTCACCATGCCATAGATGAATAAATATCCGAGGATACTTGTTTGGTAAACATACGAGGAACATAATGTATGCATATTTACCTTTGGCCTTGTTGGTTTGTTGATGTTTGGGATGATTGAATGCTCATGGCCATGTCACTAGTCCAAATTTTTCTGATGAAAGCATGTGTAGATGAACATCAGAAGGAATAAACAAGAATATGAATTGTATTTTGTCCATAATTTTTCTTAATGTCACATACAAGGTCGAAGGAGATGGAATACGAAATAGGGTTTCAAGTGGTGGGCCCCACCTATGTTCGCTAATTGCGCATCTAGTAAAAGAAACATCATGCACTATTACTGGAATCTTCTATCCAAGACCTTTCTAATGACTACTTTCTTTCTGAATTGTGAGTCTTGAGTAGAATTTATAGGCATTTGAATATCACCCAATTTCTCCTTCTGCACACCCTTCAACTAGGTGCAATTTTTAGCTATACATGTGCATTGTTGCACCTGCTCCTTTGAGATTTTGATAGGATCTCAAACAAGTTTCTTCATGACCATATTTTGAACATTATTGTCAATTTTGACATTCATTTGAGCTCCAGGATGTTAGATACATCCTGATGAAGTATAAGGCCAATTTATCTTCTTAACCTTGAATGCTACATGTGCGTTCTATGTCTTCATGTGCATTTTATCTGCCCATATTTTTGTTTTGAATACATAGATGTATTTTATGGATCAATATGTATCTATAGACAACTCTTGTGCCCCAATAAGATTCTGAAGAAGGAATTTATGGCTTTCAGAAGTTAACTCATCTCAAATTTACCTTCCATTGTTTGACCTGTAACTTCCTCATACAAGCTCTATGTGATGAAAAGTTTACACCATTAGAAATCTCTCTCCAAGATCAATAATTTTTTATGCAAACACTATATGTCCTAGAAGGACATACACTTTGGTATGAATTTGATTTCCAAAAAATGTTTGTTTAGGCCTAGACCTCCAAAAATGACCTACAAAAACATGACCTGGAAATCAATGCAATTTTCCAGTAATTTTTATTAATTTATGAAAACTTTATGTTAATCCCGTTAACTAGGATGTTGACATGGAATCCGAGTCCATATATCAATTTAGGGTGGTTCCATGTCATCTCCTTTCCACCTCATCCCTTCCCTGTTGACTTATTACCTCCCTCTTCCTTCTCCTTTATATTTTTCCTCCATTAGAGCGTGAATTATCTTATTTTTCAGGCCCCACTGCCCTTGGTTTCCTAAGTGGCATATTTTTACTGGGTCATGGGGATGGGCGGGCCCCTTCTCACACCCATTCAATTTGGTGCTCAAATTTTCATGTCATTTTAATTGAACGAATAAGGTTTGGGCGACGATCAATTGTCGCAATCTTGATCGACGATCATCATTGTATCGCGCCCCCTCAACCTTACCAACTGTTAACAGAGGGGATGTTGCAAAGAGTACTAGTGTTATTCAATGTGGTGACCTGTTGAAATTTGGTTGATTTCACCCCCTTCCCCCCCTCTATATTTTCCAAAAGCACCAAAGGAACCCCCGCCTCATGGTTCTGTGGGGCTTAGACTCTTGGTTCAACCTAGACAGGAAACCGCCCGTGACCGTGGTGCCAACTCACCTGCCATATCTGGTTTTTTTTCCACCATGGTAGTAAATGTCATCATTCTTCCACATCATATGACACATGACCTCCACATCATGATGACATCATCGTATGGAAAAATTCACAATTTTTTCCAATTATGCCTATTTTCAAAATTTTCCAAATATGCCCAATTGCATAATTTCTTCTGGTTTACCACTTAAGTTCTGAAAATAATATTCGTGTAATCAATTTTGGCCCTACCTATATTAATTCAACCTATTCCCACGAATTTTGACCCCTTCACATCAAATTTACGATGAATTCTCATGTGCAAATTCGGGCTTTTTCCCAATTTCGCTCCAATTTTGTCATGGGTGCCATGACCGCTCTGTTAACTCAAATTTGGCCATATACAATCCCAAATTTTCCCCAATTAGAGATTAAAATTTATCATTTTCAATTCCTCAGCTTGATTCTTTCAAACTACCCATGAAATTTCCCCAAATTCACTACAGTAATTTTATCATACATGTTGGAGACATCCTCTACAAATTAATTTTTTGTGAATTCCTACTTCAACACTTTGTTATTGGGCCCATGTAGGCTCAGTGCTAAAATTGGAGCTATGATTCCACATTATAGCATCCCCAGCCCCAAGCTGGGAAATGTTACACAGAACTTTCCAACTCTGATACAATTTAATTAAATTATCATGCTCTACATATGAACAAACATGCATTTCTAACAACAAAAATCCATAAACATAATTATAACAGGAATTCCATAACATAATACAAAATTATTCACATAGTAATTAAACCAAACACATAAAAGGCACTTATTTGTATAAATAATCCACCAACTGTGTGCATGCCTCATACTTTCCTTCCAGCCATAGACTTTTTTGCTCATAAAATCTCAGCAACATGTCACCCTCAATATCGGGCTAAAACTCCACCAGGGAAAAGGAATCCTAAGCCAGGATAAGGTCCATCAATGGTAGAATAGTTAAAAATATGGTGCCAACACTAGCATATAACACATAGCCTCTCATTCCCCACATGCCCGTCCTACCCCGGGAACTATGCCCCTTCTCTGCTCAATAGTTATTCGGCTGCCCCACTTCCCTTCTAGGGCTTCAACAATAGGTTGGACTGGAAGTCTTAAAGCCCTGTAGCTACATATTGGCACATTGGGACAAAAATTCCCAATATTTCTCTCACCCAGAGAGAATTCTTACAGGCCTAATAACCCACTTCTTCAATAGCACACAAGCATGGAAACCCGCCTCTTCAACCCATACCACCAAGGTTTTACAGGGTACTGTAAGCTCCATAGATCCACTCTCCCATGATGGCCACCCCCCTAGAGTTAATGAGAAGGAGAATATGAATGATAAGAATGATGGGAATTACATTAAATCCCCATATTATATATTCATGTGACCTTTATGACACTTGGCACCCAAGGAACCATGTTGTCCCCCCACTTGTAATTTGTTCCTCCTCCATAGGAACTTAGGATAAGTAATTATATAAGACTTTAGGAATTAAGAATAATATTATTTTATTACTATACTTAAGTCCATTGACTTAGCCCCTCTTCCCTAAGCCCTTAGCTCCCTTTTCCTCTCATGGAGTCCTAGGACCCCATACTCTTTCGTTTGACGTGTCTACAACAACGATGTATTTTATTAATAATATGACTAATTAGATATTACAATGATAGGCTCATTGGCCTTTTAGCATCTAGGCTCTCTGACCTAATCATCACATAGGAACTTAGGCCCATAGTATCCTGGCTCACCAACTTATAAACATATGTACATTTACAAATGGGGTTCATCCTGGGGGTATTATACAGTCAGGTCTAGATCCTTCATATGACCCTATGGATGTCCAAGAAGAGGCCACTTCGTCCCATAGCATGAGTTTCATTCAAGAACAGGTTGCACCCTTCCTTTAGGATCCTCAACAATGTTGCACAATCCTACAACTATATCTAGAGAATACAAATTTTTTACCCTTACTGCTTCAAAATATTCAAGAGATACTTGCCCAGAGCTTCCAAGCTAGATCTCCTAGTCCAAATGGTGTTGGCAGCCCCAACTTTTCTGAGAGGCCAATTGCAAGTGGCCAACCACTTGACTCGAGGATACAAGTAAATCATCCCATCAACAATGAATATTTGATGGCTTGGACAACACCAAAACTGTTGAATTTCATAAGAGCTTATACTACCCAGATAGAGAGACGCCTTGTTTTTGTAGAGTAGGCCAATGAATAGTTAACACAACATAGCTAACACTTGAGGCATGAGTTAGAGATGGTGTCATAGGACCACAACCAATCATACACCTTCTAGGAATAGGCTCAATCATAACCAGTTGTTGCCTCTAGGAAGTTATATGAAGTTTGGCCTAAGTTCCGACAGGATGCTCCTTAATTGCCGGAAGATATTACTTTGGTTTCCCCAACACAACGTGTTAAATTTATTGTAGATGCATGGTCCCAGTTGGCCAAGAAAATAGATAGTCTATAGGAGAAAATGGAAGCAATTCAATTGAAGGAGCCAGAGCAACTGAGAGCTATGCTTAAGAATATCATGGAAGTGGTTGCAGAAGGGGATACCATTTGGTCCTCCCTTCATGACCATATTGATGAATGCATCAAGATTTTTACCATGTTTAACGATTAGGTTGGTTTGTTGGAAACTAAGAATAGGCCAACTGAAGAATTGAGAGTTTATATTCAGCATATGAGCATGGGAGTCGAGACCATAACAGATCCTATATTGTTGCAAGATGTGTTCGTTGAAATCCAAGAGGCCGACAATAGACTTGATGAAATGTTTGAAGCTACCCAAACCGAAAAGAAAGAACTCAAGCAATTCAATCATGCAGTTCAATCTGCATATTTCCAGATGCATCAATTGGATTATGTTACAGACAAAGAGTGGCAGGCTTTGCTAACCACTAAGCCTGCGGAACCACATGTTGTTGCGGCCCAAGAGTTTGTTGCAAGAGCTTCTATTTTGGTTCGAAAGTGATCAGACTACTTGGAGAATTATGACCACTTCCACCAACAGGCCCTTAAGATTATACCAGATTTGGGTCCTTCATGTAATATCCCCAAGGATGATCCCCAGTTGCATTTATGAATTGTAAACATGTTTGTAGGTTGGTGAGCTGAGCAATTATAAGATGACAGGCCTATGTATTATTAGGCCGGAGAGTCTAGGTGTTAAAGGTCATAAGCCTATTTTTGTACATGTAACTATTCATATCGGTAATATAAAAACATCATTGCGTGTAGACCAACCACAAATAAAGAGTGATGGGGGACTAAGCTTCCACTAGGTTGGGTAAGGGAGAGGGGGCTGAGAGGTTGGAAAGAGGGGCTAAGACTAAGGGACTAAGACCAAGAGAATAATAATAATTTATTGTTATTCCAAAATCTGATTAAAGGGGTATGTCTTATCCTGACTTTTGGGGAAAGGGAATGAATGTTAAATGGAGTGCATGCATCTCCAGGAAGACAGGTGTCGACCTAGGTTCATGCAGTTAAAATTGAAGACTTAGCTGATGTTGGGGGTTCTCTCCCTATTCTTATGTCCTTTGTCTAACCCATTTGGCCTCTGTGATCAACCTCTGCATACCCAGACACTTATGAGAAACCACTCACTAGGGGAAATTCGACCTGTGTTATCATGTGAAACCAGCATGTCTGCACGGGCCAAAACCGAGTTCGTACCTTAACCGCTTTTGGATTGCTTTCTTTTTCCTGAGCTGTATTGAACCATTGTTGTTGTCTTCATTTTTACTGGAATTGAGTGGAAGCGTGGTTGAAGAGGCGGGTTGTTAGTCCCGTGGTTGAAGAGGCGGGTTCTTAGGCCCATGGTTGAAGAGGCAGGTTGTCAGGCCTACAAGAAAATCTCCCCATGTGAGAGATTTGTTGGGAAGTGATTCTATCCTAGAGAGAGTCCAACACCAACTACGGAGTTCTAAGAATTCCTGATCCGATCTATTGTTGAGACCATGAAAGGGGAAGTGGAGTAGTTGATGGACTGTGGAACAGTGAAAGTGCAAATTCTTGGGGTGGAACAGGCATGTGGGGAATGAGAGTCTATGAGTAGTGGGTGTAAGAAGGCTCCTGGAGAGAATCTTTCTAGTTGCATTGTGTAGTTTCCTGTGACCTCAGTCTAGTCTAGGATTCCCTTGCCCTGGGTGAAGCTTAGTCCTAGCTCAGGGGTGACCCACTGCTGAGTGTGATGAGTAGAGTTGTCTAAGGCTGGGAAGTTCATGGAAGGTTTGCACGCAGTTGGTGGTTTTACTTCAGTTGAAAGATAAGTATCATTTCCGTGATTAATTATATATGTTATGCATTTCTGTGATTCTTGAATGTTATCATGTATTCCGTTACATGTTTGAATTACTGTTAATTCCAATTGAGTCTGTATGGTAGCAGTAACTCTCTGTTATTTGATTTAAATTCGTCAAATATGCATGTTATATATATGTATGTTCCACAATGGCATTGCCTAGCCTGTTAGTGGATGGGGACGTTACAAATTGGTATCAAAGCTAGTTTGTTCGAGACAAGGTGTTTTGGTAGTGTTACCCAGCAGTGGTGTTGTTGGATGGGGGTATGCTACAAATTGGTATCAGAGCTAAGTGAAGTGTCAGATTTGTGGCGTTTTCTGACCTGTTCTTGGCTAGGGACATTACAAATTGGTATCAGAGCCATTGTTTCGACACTGATCCTGGATGGGCCATGTTAGTGGTTAACGAGAAAAATATTTCAAAGTGAATTTTTGCTGAAATGGACAAAACTCAAGTCCAGGGCCAAGGTTCAAGCACTGAGCCTGGACGAGCTGGATAAGTGGTCATTGGAACCGAGGTTTCAAGTGGATATTGTGTCTGGAGGATCCAATTTCGAACTGTAGAACATTTATGAGTGCTAAGAAGTTACCTTGGCTACATTACAGAGCTCAGGAGGTGTAGCAGTATTATAAAACCACGACAGACGTGGTATTTGGACACAAAGAAATAAATAACAACACTTGTGGTTTTGGGTTCATAGGATCTACGCACAATTGGTTGTGAGTCATAGATCTCACAACAGATCGTAGCTTCAGAGTGCGGCGATCAGGAGAAGTGGGAGGTGTTGATGCATAAAATTTCGAAGCCCCGAAGTGGATATACACCATAGATCTAGGGAGAAGAGCTCGACCATTGGATCAAGCCAATGTTAAAAAAGTCAAACACAGT
>JASDQU010739965.1:64951-80058 GCA_032191745.1 Picea mariana
GTGTGTGCAAAGGCGAGAAATCCCGAAGTCTGAAGCTCCAAAGCCCGAAGAGTTGAAGTGGTGAGTCATGATGATGTCACCTAGAGGAGATGGGGACCTCTCCTATACCTTCCACGTACCCCCACTCAGAATGTTGACAGTTGTAATATGTGGGCCCTGAGGTTACATAACAAAGTTAAATATCGGTGGACCCACATTGGCATTGATCACGATACATCAAGATCGATGGTCAGGAGGAATTACAAGAACCCAAGTTGCACAGAAGTTAATTCTCCAAGGCTGTCCCAAAATCCAAACCACAGTTTCACTTAGGGGTTACTTGTCAACATCAAAAGAATTGTGGGATGAAAGGTGGGTTACCCCAAACCACCGTTGCATGTCCCCGCAATTGGAAAATGTAAGTGATGTGACATAATGATGTCACAAAAGGTGACATGGCAATGTTTGGAGATTAACAGTTTAGAATGTGAGAAGGTGAAATCCTCCAAAGTCCTGAAACTCTAAAGTCTCGAAACTCGGATGCCTGAGGTTCCATAGTGAGTGCCAACCATTGGATGATGGGTAGACGTGGACTATTGATCCACCCCACTTCGCGAGTTCGGTAATCCGAAACTCTAAGAAATTTGTTGGGACATGCTTTGAAAATTCCTGAAGTCGAAGGCCCATGTAAGCACCTATTTATCTAGTGCTTGGTCACGTCCCATGATCACGTGGGTTGGAGGCTAAGAGAAAGGGACTAGTGTCCGAAAATTATAGCATAGCCGAGCTCAAAAATAAAATGGAATTTGAAAGTTTTCTTGGATCATATTGGTTTATGAATACTATGGGAATTGTTAAGGGTTGATGGCCTAACAAATTTTGGTTGACTGCACATTGTGTTTGGAGAGTCAACAATTGTTAGAATGGGAAGCAAATTGTTGCAGAGTACAAAGAAATGGAGGAGGCACATAATCCTTCTAGTTCAGAGAATTAAGTAAAAGGAATGGATGTCCATTTGGGAGTTAAAGGATCAAACTCCAATGGGCATGGAGAATAGATAGATAAGGTAGGGCACATGATGAGAATCATTGAAAGATTGCAAAAAGATGCTCAGACTCACCGAGTAGGTAACAAAAATCTCATGAAAGCTAGGGAACAAGAGGGAGAATTCAACGTAAAGTTGATACAGAGACTGGAAAGGATAGAAAAGAAATTGGATAAGGGAAGTGACTCCAGTAAATCAGTAAGTCAAATGTCTCTTGATGAAAGAAGGAAAGTAAGGAGTATTGGCAGACACCAACATCACTCCCAAGGGAACTCTAAGAGGAGGGAGCATAGTAGTTCAAGTCGATCTCCTACCAGAAAGCATAGGAGATCTAGAATGGATGAACTGAAGGGTGAAATGAACAAGATTAAGACTCCTACGTTTGATGGAGAGCACCATAAGGAGAAAGATGTTGAGACATGGCTTCTTGGCATGAGGAAATATTTCCAAATGCAGAATTATTCCTCTCATGCAAAAGGAAGTATTGCAATGTATCAACTAAAAGGAAAGGCATCCATGTGGTGGGATCAACTTGTGAAGGTGCAACACATTAAAGAGAAAAATGTTACTTGGAAGGAATTCAAGAAACACTTTGAAAAGAAATATTTGACTAACAGCTACTATGACAGAAAGATGAAAGAGTTCTTTGAACTCAAGTTAGGTAGCATGTCCATTAATGAATATGAACAAAGGTTTTTGGAATTGCTGAAGTATGTTCCTTTCATCAAAGATGAGATTGTAAAAACTCAAAGGCATCTAAGTGGACTACCATCTTACATCAGTGACAAGATCCAGTATGATGATCCCAAGACTATGGAAGAAACCATAAGGAGAGAAAAATTCTTATATGAGCAGCAAAGAGAAAAGCCCACTTTTCGAAAGGCTTGGGATGACAAGAAGAATTTCAAGAAAGAGCAGAGGAAGAAGGGAAACAAACCTCCCTTTTTCAGAAACATTCCTCAAGGACATCCATATTTTAAAGAGAAGAGAATGGCTGAAGGAGGGGAACAAAGGCCAAGGCAGATGATCATTCAATGTTAGGGTTGTCAAGGAAACCACAAGTACAAAGATTGCCTCCACAAAAATGGAAAAGTGAGAGTTGTCCACAATGTTCAGCAAGCTGAAACAATGGAGGAAATGGGTAGTAGAATACCAAGGATCTATGCATCCTTGGATAACAAGCAAGTTGAGTTTCAATCACATATGATTGAAGTGGAACGTGTGATCAACAACCATACCATTACTATTTTAATTGATTTAGGAGATACTCATAGTTATATAGATCCTAGAGTGGTGGAAAGTTTGCATTTACCAATAAGAAAGCATGGAAAATGTTAGTTAGTGCAGATGGCTATAAGAACCAAAAGAAAAGTTACTGAGTTGGTTAAGTCCTATCTAGTGGACATGAATGGACTGAGCATAAAGGATAAATTGAACGTTTTACCTTTAGGTTGCTATGACTGTCTAATTGGGATGGATTGGTTGGACCAACACCATTCCATCTTAGACTGTCGTAGCAAGGCATTCACTTACTTGGATGAGGAAGGAAATCAGAGAATAGTCCAAGGAATTCCCAAAGCATTTGTTGTCAGAGAAATCTCAACAATGCAGCTGAAGAAGTGCTACAGGAAAGGATGCCAAATATTTGTAGCCCATATGGAAAAAACACCTAAGGATAAGGTGTCAAATCTTGAATACCATGCAGTATTAAAGGATTTTGATGATGTATTCCAGGAGGTACCCATACTACACCCGAAGAGAGATATTGATTTCTCTATAAACTTGATGCTTGGAGCAACTCCAGTGTCAAAAGATCCTTACAGAATGAGTACACTAGAGCTGAAAGAACTACAATTCAAGTTGAAGAAATTCTCGAGAAGGGGTACATACACTCAAGTGTTTCACCTTGGGGTGCCCTAGTCCCATTAGTGAAGAAGAAATATGGAACGTTAAGATTCTGTATCGATTTCAGACAGTTGAACAAAGTGACCATTACGAACAAGTATCCTTTGCCAAGGATCAATGATCTCTTTGATCAGTTGAAGGATGCCAACGTATTTTCAAAATTAGATCTCAGGTCAGGATACCAGCAGGTAAGGATAAAGGATGAAGACATCAGTAAGACTGCCTTCAAAACAAGGTATGGTCATTATGAATTCAGAGTGGTACCATTTGGGATAACAAATGCACCCATTGTTTTCATGTGTTTAATGAATGGTGTATTCAGAGAATATCTGGACAAGTTTGTCATAGTCTTTTTGGATGACATCCTGGTGTCAGGGATGATTTTAGGGGCTAAATTTCTCTCATGGGATAATTTTCCATGTTTTTTCCAAAAAAGAGATTCACTATTTTAAAAATGATTTGCCCAAATTTTATAGGATACATTTATTTTACCTTAAAAATCGCCAAATGTTTATAAAAGCTGTATAAAATCCTTAGAAATTTGAATATTTTTACAAAAATATCGCCAAACATTTATAGTTACCATATGAAGGGTTAGTAATATTCGCCAAGGTTTCTACATTTTAAAATAAATTTCCATCCTTAAAATCATCCATGCTTGGTGTATTCCAAGTCGAAGGAAGAGCATGAACAACTTCTGAGAATGGTGTTGCAAGTTCTAAGAGAGCACCAACTGTATGCCAAATTGAACAAGTGCTCATTCTACCAAAATAAAATCCATTATTTGGGACATGTCATTTCAAAATATGGGATAACAGTGGATCCTGAGAAGATAGAATCCATTTGAGAATGGTCAACACCGAAGAATGTAACATAAGTCAGATCCTTTATGGGTCTAGATGGCTATTACAAAAGGTTCATTACATGGTTCTCGAGGATATCTCACCCCATCACTTCTTTGCAAAGGAAGGAGAAGAAATTTTAGTGGACGGAAGAATGTGAGAGAAGCTTCCAGCAATTGAAGCAGTTGTTAACCAATGCTCCAATCCTGAGGATTGTAGATCCAAATGAAGATTTTGTAGTGTGTACAGATGCATGCAAAGAAGGATTGGGAGGATTCCTCAACCAAAATGGGTTTGTAATATGTTATGAGTCCAGGAAATTGATAGAGCATGAAAATAACTATGTGACTCATGATTTGGAGTTGGTAGCCATAGTGCATGCTCTAAAGAAATGGAGACATTACCTCATGGGAAAGAGATTTTAACTGAGGACAGATCATAATGGTCTGAATTATTTGTTTGATCAACCAACCTTGAATGCTAGGCAAAGTAGATGGTTGGAATTCCTTTGTGAGTATGAATTTGATATCAAGCATATCAAAGGAAAGGAAAACAAAGTGGCTGATGCACTCAACAGAAGAGTGCATGAGCTACATGCTACGACCATTACCATGTATCAAACTAATATTAAAGGCGGGATTTTGGAAGCTGCAAATGTAGATTTCCAGTATAGGGAATTGGTAGCAAAGCTACAACAAGGTAAGATGCTACAGAAAGTGGAAGATTATAAATTGGGAACTGATGGGACAGTCCTGTACAAAACTATAATTTATGTACCTAAATCCCAAGAGTTGAGAATAATGATCTTGAAGGAAATGCATAATGTGTCTTATGTTGGGCACCCTGGATATCAAAAAATGGTGGCAGTAGTTAAGATCCAATACTTTTGGCCAAGTATGGAGAAGGAAATTGTAGAATACATCACTAGATGTATGGAGTGTCAAAAGGTCAAGGCTGAGCATAGGCACCCAACAGGGTTGCTACAACCATTTCCCATTCCTAAGTGGAAGTGGGAAGTGGTGACGATGGATTTCATCACACGATTACCCAGAACAAATAAGCAACATGATTCCATCATGGTGGTGGTAGATAAGCTTACGAAAGATGCCCATTTTATACCATTGAAGACCACTCACAAGGCAGTTAAAGTTGTCAGTATCTATATGAGGGAAGTATCATGATTGCATGGTATTCCTAAGACAATTGTATCTGACAAAGACCGAAAATTTACCTCAAAGTTCTAGAAGGGGTTATTCAAAAGGTTCAGGATGAATCTAAACTTCATCACTGCTTATCATCCCAAGTCTAATGGTAGGACAAAGAGGGTAAACCAAGTGATAGAAGATATGCTAAGGATGTATGTGATGGAAAAACCATCTAAATGGGAAGACTACCTACACTTGGTATAATTTTCCTACAACAGTGGGTATCAAGCATAACTGAAGATGAGCTTGTTTGAAGCACTTTATGGAAGAATGTACAACACCCTAGTAAGTTGGGATAACCCAGCCGATAGAGCAGTAGTTGGGCCAGAGTTTCTCAAGGAAATGGAAGATCCAATGCTGAAGATTAAACAAAATTTGAAGGTTGCTCAAGATAGGTAGAAAAGTTATGTTGATAAGAACATAACCCATAGGGAGTTTAAAGTGGGTGACCATGTTTTCTTGAATGTGAAAGCCAACAGAAGTTCCCTGAAGCTGGGAAACTATTCCAAGTTGGCAGCCAGATATTGTGGGCCATTTGAAATCCTAGAAAGGATTGGACCAGTTGCATATATGTTTGCACTACTTGCATCCATGACTGTACATAATGTGTTTCATGTTTCATTGCTTAATAAATATATACCTGATGCTAATCATGTTATTGATTGGAATGTGATTCAAGTGGAGCAAGAAGGCATCTTGCAAGTGCATCCGGTGGGCATATTGGACCAAAAAAGTAAAAAGCTCCATAATCGAGCCATAGGGCTTGTAAAGGTCCAGTGGACCTGGTACGGTCCTGAGGACACGACATGGGAGCATAAGGATGCTATGCAGGCAGAATACCCGCATCTTTTTGAAGATTTTGAAAATCTTGCCGATGTTGTGTAAATAAGTTGCACTTAGGAAAGTGAAAAAATAAGGGGAGGGGATTGTAATATCCCCAAGGATGAGCCCCAGTTGTATTTATGAATTGTAAACATGTTTGTAGGTTGGTGAGCCAAGAAATTATAAGATGATAGGCCTATGTATTATTAGGCAGGAGAGCCTAGGTGTTAAAGGCCATGAGCCTGTATTTGTACATGTAACTATTCATATCAGTAATATAAAAACATCGTTGCTTGTAGACTGACCACGAAGAAAGAGTGATGGGGGACTAAGCTTCCACTAGGATGGGTAAGGGAGAGGGGGCTGAGAGGTTGGAAAGAGGGGCTAAGCCTAAGGGCTTAAGCCCAAGAGAATAATAATAATTTATTATTATTCCAAAATCTGATTAAAGAGATATGTCTTATCCTGAGTTCTGGGGAAAGGGAACGAATGCTAAATGGAGTGCATGCAGCTCCAAGAAGAGAGGTATTGACCTGGGCGCATGCACTTAAAACTAAAGAGTCAGCTCGTGCTGGGGTTCTCTCCCCATTCTTCTATCCTCCGTCCAACCCGTTTGGCCTCTACGATCAACCTCTGCATACCCACGCACTTATGAGAAGCCACTCACTAGGGGAAAGCCAACCTGTGTTATCCTATGAAACAAGCATGTTTTCATAGGCCAAAACCAAGTTCATACCTTAACCATTTTTGGGTTTCTGCCTTTTTCCTGAGCTGTATTGAACCGTTGTTGTTGTCCTCATTTTTACTGGAAATGAGTAGAAGCGTGGTTGAAGAGGTGGGTTGTTAGGCCCGTGGTTGAAGAGGCGGGTTGTCAGGCTCGTGGTTGAAGAGACAAGTTGTTAGGCCTGCGAGAAACTCTCCCCAAGTGAGAGAGTTGTTAGGAAGTGATTTTCTCCTAGAGAGAGTCCAACACCAGCTACGGAGCTTTGAGAATTCCTGATTTGACCTATTGTCGAGACCCTGAAAGGGGAAGTAGAGCAGCCGATGGAGTGTGAAACAATGAAGGTGCATATTCCCAGGGTGGAACAAGAATGTGGGGAATGAGAGCCCGTGAGTAGTGGGCGTAAGAAGGCTCCTGGAGAGAATCCTTCTAGTTTCACTGTGTAGTTTCCTGTGACCTCAACCTAGTCTAGGATTCCCATGCCCTGGGTGAATCTTAGTCCCAGCTCGGGGGTGACCCACCGCTGAGCGTGATGAGCAATGTGGTCTAAGGCTGGGAGGTTCATGGAAGGTCTACACGCAGTTGGTGGTTTTACTCCAGTTAAAAGATAAGTATCATTTCCGTGCTTAATTATATATGTTATGCATGTCTATGATTCTTGAATGTTATCATGTATTCCATTACATGTATGAATTATTGTTAATTCCAATTGAGTCTGTATGGAAGCAGTAACTCTGTGTTATTTGATTTAAATTCATCAAATATGCATGTCATATATATATGTATGTTCTGCAGTGGTGTTGCCTGGCCTGTTCATGGCTGCGGACGTTACAAATTGGTATCAGAGCTAGTCTGTTTGAGACAAGGTGTTTTGGTAGTGTTACACGACAGTGGTGTTGTTGGTCGGGGGTATGCTACAAATTGGTATCAGAGTTAAGTGAAGTGTCAGAGCAGTGGCGTTGCCTAGCCTGTTGGTGGCTGGGGATGTTACACTTTGTTTGAGGAAGGCCCTGGTAAAGAAGTTGAAGGTTGGCTCTGGGCGAGTCAATAGTTGTGGTTGAGGCTTGTTGAGCCCTTCGTTTTGATAAAGCCTCAATTTTGATAAAACATCACATGTCAGTTGGAAGTCTAGAAGTAGTGGAAACAATCAAATGCATTGCATGCCATCTAGAAGTATAGAAGCAGTGGAAACAATCAAATGCATTGCGTGCCAACTGGAAGTATAGAAGACGTCGAAAGACAATATCATGGGTGGAAAAGAAAGGAATACAGGAACTGAAGAGTGGATTTGATTTAGTCAAGTTACTTTATCATAGACACGAAAGTATAAATAAAAGGGAAATGTAACAGGAAAAGGGTTAACGAAAGGGTTGATGTTGTCTTTATCGTCATTGTTGTTCTTGTGATCATTCATTGTTGTTTCCCTAGGTTGGGATCTGGTTAGCATAATCATGACTAGGTATTGTAATGGTCCCTATTGGTACTATTGTTGCATTTGCAATACATTTTGAGTCTATAATGGATTATGAGGGATTAGATCTCACTGCGTGGGATAATGTATTGAATATCTATGTAGTTTAAAGGATGATCTATGATATCTATGTTGTATGAATGTTATGGTACGATTGCTGCTAATAGAATGATGTGATTTGGGGCCTTAAAAATTTGTTTTATGATTACCAATTATGTTGTGAATGGATCTATAGTACTGTTATTTATATTTGTTTATCTCTCTTGATGCCATTTAAATGTTGTTGGAGCTTGATATTTAAGGGTAATATATGGATCTAAGTAGTGTAGAAAAAGATCTAATGTTGTGTTCTCTATAACTCCCTTCATCATGCAAGTCTTGGCTATGCTTCGGGTGTGACCTCCTTCCCTTGCGAAAGGTTGAATATGCTAGTGTTCCTAGTGTAAGTGTGTTGAACCTGCACATAATAGATCTAGCTAAACAATAATACACAGATTTGCAGAGAGAATTGGATAAAGAAGAAGAAGGAGAGAAAGAACGGAAAGAATTTTCATTAACCGTATTCCACACTCAAAGAGTGAATAATTTACAATAGATATAGGATACATGAGTAACTAATGAGCCATAGTGGTGGTCTAGATTGATCTGGACACACACCAGTAGTTACAAGAGTAAACTGCCACCTAGTCTAGTCTCTTAGGCAGTTACAGGAGTGAACTACCACATAGCTGAGTTAACTAGTCAACTAGTCTTCAATTATCTAACTGAACAAAGAGTAGTGAGTTGGTGATGATCTCAATGTTGCATGGTGACAAAACCAATGCAACATCTAAACTCAACTCAACCAGTCAAACTGAAGTGTCAACTAAAATAGAATATTCTCCAGGTGGAATATTCTCCCCTAAAATATAGGAGACTGGATAATGACTAATTATGAATAATAAACAAGAAATAACCTTAGGAAAAATAAATCCTAGGTGTGTGTGAAGTAACTCCAATACCTAGACTACAATGGTACTTTTTGTTGGTAACTGTTGAGAACCCTGGCCTCGATTTTGTGTTAACCCTTGCCCATTCAAGATGTTCATTAGGAGTATGACATGATAGACATATGAATTGAAGTTGTTAAAGGAACATCATCTTTAAGGCACATTTCTTAAATGCCTTAGTCTTGTCCCACCATTTATCTAGTGTTTCATATGAATCATTTTCCTCTATGTAGGCATCCAACTTTTCCCATGTTAACTTTTGCATGGGATCAAAGAGACTATACATCTAGTGAACGGTAACCCTATAAAAAAGCAACAACATGTCATCCTAACTCAGAATATATGCTCTTGTCTTACACATATGTGATCAGTTCATTACTTTATCAAGTCTGAGCATGGGAAAGCCCCATCCTTAATCATCGCTCTATGAAATTGTGATCTCTAGACCAATTGTTAATGATCTATTTTCCCTTCGATAAGCTCTTACTCTTTGGGGTATAAGCTCTTTATACACAATTTTGAAGAAATAGAAAACAATCTAAAAGTAGAGACTTCCAATGAAAAATCCATGTCCCTGTATATCAAGGTAGCTTTGTATAAAGTTGATGACATGATTGCCTTTTCCTTTCCCTTTCTTTGTTCATTTCTTCATGCCATATTGCACCTATAAGCAACAAAATAGATTTCGTTCAATGATGAGAATAATGAAAGCACAATTCTCATAGCCTCGAGAGAAAATGTGTAATATTTATTATGAAGGATCCTATTTATGTAAGTTTTACCTTAATCTTCAGATTCTGGCTAATCGTCTAGGTCATGTGAGCATGCAAAACTTTTAGGTGGGCGAGACATGAATTCAGTATGGTGGAGCCTTCGTACATGCGCGAATTTGACATTGTTGACCCACATTGGATTTTGGGAGGCAAATATCTTCTCATCGAACCATTCGATAAACGATTTGCCGAGGATCTGTTTTTCGTAAGGGTTGGTGAGCCCTTTTGAATTGTTGGTTCTAAGCTCTCAAGCTTGCACATCGGTTAGCCCAATCCATCAGTGGTGGGCCCATCTCTATGGCTTTGTGAGTTTTCTATTAAGTGGAGATATAGTAAAAGAATTGTCGTATAATTAAATACTATTTTCTATTAAATATGTTTTGTAAACATTATGTGTATAATCGATCATGATAGAGTTATATGCTATTGTATGAGACTTATGTTCTAGTGTATAAATTTTTCATTATATTTTGTATCATTTTTTTTTAAAATATGTTTCGTAATTATAATATTGTGTATTGTATTATTTTTTATTAAATATGTTAAGTAATTATGATAAATGATAAGGGTTACAATACAAAAGATTGAATCAATTAAATTATTTTTAGGGATTTAAAAAAAAAAAAAAACATGGGATGAGTTTTTCTTCACTTATGTGTACATAGGTTACAAAGTCATTTAATATAATATTTTTGGATCCAATTGTATGTTAAAACATAACTTTAAGTTGACATTGCGATAATAGTAAAACCCCTCATAAGAATTGAATCTTGTCTAATGGTGAACATCTCTTAACTTCTCACAATTGAATCGAATTCCTTTAGGCATATTTGAATGAAGAAGATTAAATTTTTTATAGTTTAGACTTTTTCTGGTTTATCATCACAAAAATCTAACTAGACAATATTTCTTAAAGTCGTAGTTTTGGATGGATGAAATTGTTGTTTTTTGATAAAAAAAAAAATAGATTTATCACCCTTGATTTTCCCTACTACAATTGAATTGTGCAATGTTAACAACTAATATCTTTGACTCCATCAATTTAAAATAATTTTTTTCGAATTACAAATCAGAAAAACCCATTTTTTTTTACTATTTTAAATGACAAAAAAACATTTTATAACATATTTAAATTATTATTATTTCATAACCTTTATTTTAATATTAATAATATCTTCAAAATATATATATATATAAGTTAACTCACCCTTTTTCCCTTATATCGATTGAGGATTAATGGGAATTTTTTTTGATTAACCCATTTGCATTCATGAAAAGCCTCATATCCACTATCCATTGCATCGGAATATTTATTTACACTTTTCCTTTAGATTATAATTTCATTACTATCATTGATTAGTTAGGAAAACTTAACCCTAATGAGTTTTAATAAATGAAAATTGGAAACTATTACGAGGTAAAATTACCCTTTCTTCATGTGAATTTGTTTTAACAAGGTAAAATATTACTTTACAAATGATGTTGAAATAAACTAAAACTATATGTATACAATTTTAAAGAGAGCAAGGTTCACCGACCTTCCTACATTTTCTCATGCATTCTAGCGCTCATTTATTTCAACTTTGAGGTTAGTTTTCTATTAATTCTTGGAATCATATTATTAATATGGTATTTATTTTAATAATATTATTAGTTTTATTACTAAATGTATCAATTAAACATTGAATTAAAAATATATTAATATTATATAATAATATTAAAAACAAAAAGTCAATATAAATATTATGATTATATTGATATTATATATGATATAATATTATATTATATCCATATAATGATATGATATTGATAATATTATATTAATGGAATTATATATTATTATATAATTAAAATATTAGTATATGGTTATGATGATGATGTTAATGATGATGATGATGATGAAAATGTTTATGGATGTCAATTTTGGTTTATCAAACCTTAAGAAAAAAATAGTAACAAATTAATTGTTTTTTTTTTTTTCTAAATTGTATTCCTATGCTCGAAAATATTGGAGAGAAGCTTTCTTATATCCCCATTGTTTTGATGAATTAAAAGGTTTGGAAGATTTGTATTGTTGCAAATATTTTCAAATTGAGATCTAATATGGGCATATGCAAGACATTTTAAGAAAAGTGTTTTTCATCCTCCGCCTTCTTAATATCACAAAGATGACAAATTCTTTCATCCCACAACATTTTAAGAATTTTCAAATGCCCTATTTTACTATGGAGCTCATGGGAATTCTTTCCTATTTTAACAATGTTGATTTTCTTCTTTATGCTAGTTATAATGAAAATATACTTTTGATCTTCTAGATTAGGGTTAATGACCTATTTATAGTATCTTAATTTTCTCTTATCCTCTAATTCTTTATCACACCACAATTTCTCCTTAAATTTAGGTGTAATAGTATTTTTAATGGTATTAATAATATGAAAAATGACCTCCTTCTCTATTCTCCAAGTATATAGCCAAGACTTAGCATCTTTATACCAACCCCTCTTAAGTCATATGTAGCTTTCATTAGGGTTGGACCAATATTAGGAGACCTCTTGTCTTTCATGCTAGTTATCTTGTGCTTGTACGTTAGGTACCTAGTCATAGTCGTATTACCAATAAGAGGAAAACCAACTTCCATGAGGGGGATATGGTAGGGCATATTGTTTTTAATTTTGAGATTATAAATTATACAACCCTTTTGGATTTATTCCATCCAAAAGGGTTTTATAATAATAATTATTATTATTGATGATGATAATGATGATGATATTATCATCCATTGAGATGAGTATTGGTCTATTAAACCTTGATAAAGTAAAGGTAAATAGCTCGCTAATTAGACTAGTGAGCTTACTTAGTTTTTGTGAGTTAGCATATTATAAATATTAATGATATTACGAATTTTTTGAAAATGGGATCTAACCTCTATGTACACTGTGCACTTAAATTAAGATAATTTTTCATCTTCTACCTATTTAGAATTGCAAACTTTGTAAATCTTGTTTCAGTATGAATCTCATGTGAGTTTGTTCTCCTTTTTCAATGCTTATTGTCTTCTTGAAGCTAACAAAAATAGAGAGAGAGTTTTTATCTTATAATTTAGGGTTAATGACCTCTTTTTAGTAAACCATTTTTTCTTATTCTCAAAATACATGATATAAGATATGATTTGATATGACATATGCCTGCATGCATGTATCTAGGTAGGTAGGTAGGCAGGTAGATAGATAGATATTTTGTAATAAAAACTAAAATTTATATTAAAAAAACATTGTGATTGAACCATATAACAAAGGTTTACAAAACGTAGTTGATTCCTAGAAAACATGACTTGAAATCTTTAGTGAGGTACAACCCTACAAATTATGGTGGTTGAGTCAAATTATTTCTTAGTTTGAAAGATGCAAGTATATTTTTTGACAAGATGAGATACTAGTAATATTGTTCAACAATAAAATTTCTAATAAATATCCTTTCAGGGATCAAGTGCAGTACTCAATGATAGGCTTATAGTGTTTTTTGGATTTTATGTCGACTAGGTGGGTCCGTTATTCAAGGTTTTCCTGAGATATAGTATATATATCGTGAGTAGAAGGGGAACCTTTCGCTTCCTCTATGGGGATAGCCACATCTCTTGGAATGATATTCATATGCCTCATTGGAGTCTTCAGTAATTTGTCTCACATAGCAGGTTCTACTTTCTACATAGGTCTATACTCTTTTTGGATGTTAGACTATATATAAGAGTAGGTGCTTTTAGTATAGAATGGTAAGGATTTGAGCATTTCTTCTGAGGTGGCTACCATATTCCTAAGTGATGGACAAGATCGTTTGTTTCACTCTTTATACTAGTTCATGGTTTGCATTAGCACTATTCCACTATGTAGGCTTCCAATTGGGTTTCCTTTTTTTATGGGGTCTAGCATGCTTCACTTCCCCTATGTCTTCAATAGGTTTGTGATTGTGGAAAGAGGTAATCTAGTGCTCAATTGAAAATAATACAAGAAACAAAAATTGATGCTATCATTGTCAAGATTATGTATCCATACTTATTCACTTGCATCTAGTTAGATCTCTTTAAGAAGGCCTTTGGAAGGATCCATTTCAACATAAATACCTATGAAGGTTGTGCAATGTTTTTTACCATTTAAGCACTACAATAATCAAATTTTTTGATGCCATTTCCAATCTTGATAAGTGTCTCAAGAGACAAAAATTACATGGGAATGTTTAGGGAGCCTTACCAACAATGGACATAATGTTAACAATCCATCACAGGGTCAAAGGAAAGGTACTGAGGCTTTGTACATAGATGGGAAAATCCCCAAAACCATAGGAATGAGTGGAGAAAAATGTCCCTTGCATCCATGACATCAAACTCAACAATGAAGAAACCATGTGCACATAGGTAGATATAAGCCTCCTCCAATGGAAGGGGATTCTATCATTGAGAAACTTGGCTATATAGATCCATCAATAAATCCACAAACTAATAAATTGATGAATAATTCCATGATTATAATACAAATAGGTCTCACATTTTATAGAATTAGCCACAAGTATAGTGGTCACATTTTCCATGGAAATAGAATGACAAGAAAAGTTGTGAAACCTTGAAGATGAAACAAAGTCCTTAAATGGCATATATCACTCTACATTGATTAAAGGACTACAAGTGAAGGGGAAATTGGTGACTCAATTTAGGTTTGAAGGAACCAAGCTTTGGTTAGGAGATCCAAGTCTAAGGGAGCTTGAGTCCATGTCGGTTTTGGTGTGAACTTGTAAAGGTGTAATGGAGACATGTCTACAATGGCTAAGCTATACATAGAAAAGGGTAAAGAAGAATGTATCATTTCTATGGATTTTATTGAATTTTTTTTTTTTTAATGAATATGTATTATATATTATGATTAAATACTATATCATTTTATGAGACATAATTTTAAAATGAAATTTTAGATCTTCTAACTTTGTCGTAATAAAAATGCTCTTACAATTTTTTTTTAGATTCTTGCTCATATCTAAATTTTGTTTTCTAATATTTTTTAGATTCTTGCTCATATTTAAATTTTGTTTTCTAATAATATTAAACATATAAAAGGTTTTTCGAACAATTTTTTTTGATTTTATTATATGTTTATTTGGATAGAAGGATGAAGCAACATATTCAAATGGAAAGTTGATAGAAAATTCCTCTAAAAGAAAAATGTTATCAAGTGAAAGGGAATGCCTATAACAAGTTGTAGAGATGCTACCAAGTGAAGGGAATGCCTAGAACATGTTGTAGAGGAAAGTATAAATTTAAGAGAATATGCAACATAAAAATAAATGACAAAGACAAAACAATGAATGACA
>JASDQU010739965.1:89324-100016 GCA_032191745.1 Picea mariana
AGTCAAATTGAAGTGTCAACTGAAAGAGAATATTCTCCAGGTGGAATATTCTCCCCTAAAATATAGGAGACTGGATAATGACTAATTATGACTAATAAACAAGGAATAACCTTAGGAAAAATAAATCCTAGGTGTGTGTGAAGTAACTCCAACACCTAAACTACAATGGTACTTTTTGTTGGTAACTGTCGAGAACCCTGGCCTCGATTTTGTGTTAACCCTTGCCCATTCAAGATGTTCATTAGGAGTATGACATGACAGACATATGAATTGAAGTTGTTAAAGGAACATTATCTTTAAGGCACATTTCTTAAATGTCGTAGTCTTGTCCCACCATTTATCTAATGTTTCATATGAATCATTTTCCTCTATGTAGGCATCCAACTTTTCCCATGTTAACTTTTGCATGGGATCAAAGAGACTATACATCTAGTGAATGGTAACCCTATAAAAAAGCAACAACATGTCATCCTAACTCAGAATATATGCTCTTGTCTTACACATATTTGATCAGTTCATTACTTTATCAAGTCCAAGCATGGGAAAGCCTCATCCTTAATCATCGCTCTATGGAATTGTGATCTCTAGACCAACTGTTAATGATCTATTTTCCCTTCGATAAGCTCTTACTCTTTGGGGGTATAAGCTCTTACTCTTTGGGAGTATAAGCTCTTTATACACAATCTTGAAGAAATAGAAAGCAATCTAAAAGTAGAGACTTCCAATGAAAAATTCATGTCCCTATATATCAAGGTAGCTTTGTTGTCAAAAGAATATATATATAAAGTTGATGACATGATTGCCTTTGCCTTTCCCTTTCTTTCTTCATTTCTTCATGCCATATTGCACCTATAAGCAACAAAATAGATTTCGTTCAATGATGAGAATAATGAAAGCACAATTCTCATAGCCTCGAGAGAAAATGTGTAATATTTATTATGAAGGATCCTATTTATGTAAGTTTTACCTTAATCTTCAGATTCTGGCTAATCGTCTAGGTCATGTGAGCATGCAAAACTTTTAGGTGGGCGAGACATGAATTCAGTATGGTGGAGCCTTCGTACATGCGCGAATTTGACATTGTTGACCCACATTGGATTTTGGGAGGCAAATATCTTCTCATCGAACCATTCGATAAACGATTTGCCGAGGATCTGTTTTTCGTAAGGGTTGGTGAGCCCTTTTGAATTGTTGGTTCTAAGCTCTCAAGCTTACACATCGGTTAGCCCAATCCATCAGTGGTGGGACCATCTCTATGGCTTTGTGAGTTTTCTATTAAGTGGAGATATAGTAAAAGAATTGTCGTATAATGAAATACTATTTTCTATTAAATCAAGCTTACACATCGGTTAGTCCAATCCATGGTGGGACCATCTCTATGGCTTTGTGAGTTTTCTATTAAGTGGAGATTAGTAAAAGAATTGTCGTATAATTAAATACTATTTTCTATTAAATATGTTTTGTAAACATTATGTGTATAATCGATCATGATAGAGTTATATGCTAGTGTATGAGACTTATGTTCTAGTGTATAAATTTTTCATTATATTTTGTATCATTTTTTATTAAATATGTTTTGTAATTATGATTTTGTTTTTCATTATATTTTGTATCATTTTTTATTAAGTATGTTTTGTAATTATGATATTGTGTATTGTATTATTTTTACTTAAATATGTTAAGTAATTATGATAAATGATAAGGGTTATAGTACAAAAGATTGAATCAATTAAACTATTTTTAGTGATTTAAAAAAAAAAAAAAACATGGTATGAGTTTTTCTTCATTTATGTGTACATAGGTTACAAACTTATTTAATATAATATTTTTGGATCCAACCATATGTTAAAACACAATTTTAAGTTGACATTGCGATAATAGTAAAACCCTTCATAAGAATTGAACCTTGTTTATTGGTGAACATTTCCTAACTTCTCATAATTGAATCGAATTCCTTTAGACATATTTGAATGAAGAAGATTAAATTTTTTATAGTTTAGGCTTTTTTTGGTTTACCATCACAAAAATCTGACTAGATAATGTTTCTTAAAGTCATAGTTTTGGATGGATAAAATTGTTGTTTTTTATAAAAAAAAAAATGGATTTATCACCCTTGAATTTCCCTACTACAATTGGATTATGCAATGTTAACAACTAATATCTCTTACTCCATCAATTTAAAATAATTTTTTTCGAATTACAAATTAGAAAAACCAATTTTTTTCTTACTATTTTGAATGAAAAAAAAACATTTTATAACATATTTAAATTATTATTATTTAATAACCTTTATTTTAATATTAATAATATCTTCAATAAAAATTTATATATATAAATATAAAAGTTAACTCACCCTTTTTCCCTTATATCCCTTATATCGATTGATTGAGGATTAATGGGAAATTTTTTTGATTAACCCATTTGCATTCATGAAAAGCCTCATATCCACTATTCATTGCATGAGAATATTTATTTACACTTTTCCTTTAGATTATAATTTCATTACTATCATTGATTAGTTACGAAAACTTAACCCTAATGAGTTTTAATAAATGAAAATTGGAAACTATTACGAGGTAAAATTACCCTTTCTTCATGTGAATTTGTTTTAACAAGGTAAAATATTACTTTACAAATGATGTTGAAATAAACTAAAACTATATGTATACAATTTTAAAGAGAGCAAAGTTCACCGACCTTCCTACATTTTCTCATGCATTCTAGCTCTCATTTACTTTAACTTTGAGGTTAGTTTTCTATTAATTCTTGGAATCATATTTATTAATATGGTATTTATTTTAATAATATTATTAGTTTTATTATTATATGTATTAATATAAATTATAATGATTTTAAATATCGATTAAACATTGAATTAAAAATATATTAATATTATATAATAATATTAAAAATAGTTAGTCAATATAAATATTATGATTATATTGATATTATATATGATATAATATTATATTTATATAATGATATGATATTGATAATATTATATTAATGGAATTATATATTATTATATAATTAAAATATTAGTATATGGTTATGATGATGATGTTAATGATAATGATGATGATGAAAATGTTTATGGATGTTAATTTTGGTTTATCAAACCTTAAGAAAAAAATAGTAAGAAATTAATTGTTTTTTTTTTCTAAATGGTATTCCTATGCTCGAAAATATTGGAGAGAAGCTTTCCTATATTCCCATTGTTTTGATGAATTAAAAGGTTTGGAAGATTTGTATTGTTGCAAATATTTTCAAATTGAGATCTAATGTGGGCATATGCAAGACATTCTAAGAAAATTGTTTTTCATCCTCCGCCTTCTTAATATCACAAAGACGACAAATTCTTTCATCCCACAACATTTTAATAATTTTCAAATGCCCTATTTTACTATGGAGCTCATGCGAATTCTTTCCTATTTTAACAATGTTGATTTTCTTCTTTATGCTAGTTATAATGAAAATATACTTTTGATCTTCTACATTAGGGTTAATGACCTATTTATAGTATCTTAATTTTCTCTTATCCTCTAATTCTTTATCACACCACAATTTCTCCTTAAATTTAGGTGTAATAGTATCTTTAATGGTATTAATAATATGAAAAAGGACCTCCTTCTCTATTCTCCAAGTATTTAGCCAAGACTTAGCATCTTTATACCAACCCCTCTTAAGTCATATGTAGCTTTCATTAGGGTTGGACCAATATTAGGAGACCTCTTGTCTTTCATGCTAGTTATCTTGTGCTTGTACGTTAGGTACCTAGTCATAGTCGTATTACCAATAAGAGGAAAACCAACTTCCATGAGGGGGATATGGTAGGGCATATTGTTTTTAATTTTGAGATTATAAATTATACAACCCTTTTGGATTTATTCGATCCAAAAGGGTTTTATAATAATAATAATTATTATTGATGATGACAATGATGATGATATTATCATCCATTGAGATGAGTATTGGTCTATTAAACCTTGATAAAGTAAAGGTAAATAGCTCGCTAATTAGACTAGTGAGCTTACTTAGTTTTTGTGGGTTAACATATTATAAATATTAATGATATTACAAATGTTTTGAAAATGAGATCTAACCTCTATATACACTGTGCACTTAAATTAAGATAATTTTTCATCTTCTACCCTTTTAGAATTGCAAACTTTGTAAATCTTGTTTCACTATGAATCTCATGTGAGTTTGTTCTCCTTTTTCAATACTTATTGTCTTCTTGAAGCTAATAAAAATAGAGAGAGAGTTTTTATCTTATAATTTATGGTTAATGACCTCTTTTTAGTAAACCATTTTTTCTTATTCTCAAAATACATGATATAAGATATGATTTGATATGACATATGCCTGCATGCATGTATGTATGTAGGTAGGTAGGTAGGTAGGCAGGTAGATAGATAGATATTTTGTAATAAAAACTAAAATTTATATTAAAAAAAAATTGTGATTGAACCATATAACATAGGTTTACAAAGCATAGTTGATTCCTAGAAAATATGACTTGAAATCTTTAGTGAGGTACAACCCTACAAATTATGGTGGTTGAGTCAAATTATTTCTTCGTTTGAAATATGCAAGTATATTTTTTGACAAGATGAGATACTAGTAATATTGTTCAACAATAAATTTTCTAATAAATATCCTTTTAGGGATCAAGTTCAGTACTCAATGATAGGCTTATAGTGTTTTTTGGATTTTATGTCGACTAGGTGGGTCTGTTATTCAGGGTTTTCCTGAGATATAGTATATATATCGTGAGTAGAAGGGGAACCTTTCGCTTCCTCTATGGGGATAGCCACATCTCTTGGAATGATATTCATATTCCTCATTGGAGTCTTCAGTAATTTGTCTCACATAGCAGGTTCTACTTTCTACATAGGTGTATACTCTTTTTGGATGTTAGAATATATATAAGAGTAGGTGCTTTTAGTATAGAATGGTAAGGATTTGAGCATTGCTTCTGAGGTGGCTACCATATTCCTAAGAGATGTACAAGATCATTTGTTTCACTCTTTATACTAGTTCATGGTTTGCATTAGCACTATTCCACTATGTAGACTTCCAATTGGGTCTCCTTTTTTCATGTGGTCTAGCATGCTTCACTTCCCCTATGTCTTCAATAGGTTTGTTATTATGGAAAGAGGTAATCTAGTGCTCAATTGAAAATAATAAAAGCAACAAAAATTGACGCTATCATTGTCAAGATTCTGTATCCATACTTATTCACTTGCATCTAGTTAGATCTCTTTAAGAAGGCCTTTGGAAGGATCCATTTCAACATAAATACCTATGAAGGTTACATGCAATGTTTTCTACCATTTAAGCACTACAATAATCAAATTTTTTGATGCCATTTCCAATCTTGATAAGTGTCTCAAGAGACAAAAATTACATGGGAAGGTTTAGGGAGCCTTACCCATAATGGAGACAATGTTAACAATCCATCACGGGGTCAAAGGAAAGGTACCAAGGCTTTGTACATAGATGGGAAAATCCCCAAAACCATAGGAATGAGTGGAGAAAAATGTCCATTGCATCCATGACATCAAACTCAACAATGAAGAAACCATGTGCACATAGGTAGATATAAGCCTCCTCCAATGGAAGGGGATTCTATCATTGAGAAACTTGGCTATATAGATCCATCAATAAATCCACAAACAAATAAATTGATAAATAATTCCATGATTATGATACAAATAGGTCTCACATTTTATAGAATTAGCCACAAGTATAGTGGTCACATTTTCCATGGAAATAGAATGACAAGAAAAGTTGTGAAACCTTGAAGATGAAACAAAGTCCTTAAATGGCATATATCACTCTACATTGATTAAAGGACTACAAGTGAAGGGGAAATTGGTGAATCAATTTAGGTTTGAAGGAACCAAGCTTTGGTTAGGAGATCCAAGTCTAAGGGAGCTTGAGTCCATGTAGGTTTTGATGTGAACTTGTAAGGGTGTAATGGAGATATGTCTACAATGACTAAGCTATACATAGAGAAGGGTAAAGAAGAATGTATCATTTCTATGGATTTTATTGAATTTTTTTTTTAAATGAATATGTATTATATATTATGATTAAATACTATATCATTTTATGAGACATAATTTTAAAATGAAATTTTAGATCTTCTAACTTTGTCGTAATAAAAATGCTCTCACAAATTTTTTTTAGATTCTTACTCATATCTAAATTTTGTTTTCTAATATTTTTTAGATTCTTGCTCATATCTAAATTTTGTTTTCTAATAATATTAAACATATAGAAGGTTTTTCGAAAAAATTTCTTTGATTTTACTATATGTTTATTTGGATAGAAGGATGAAGCAACATATTCAAATGGAAAGTTGATAGAAAATTCCTCTAAAGGAAAAATGTTATCAAGTGAAAGGGAATGCCTATAACAAGTTGTAGAGATGCTACCAAGTGAAGGGAATGCCTAGAACATGTTGTAGAGGAAAGTATAAATTTAATATAATATGCAACATAAAAATAAATGACAAAGACAAAACAATGAATGACACAGACAAAAAAGAGTATTAAAGAGTTTGTTGGTAAGGGATTTAATATAATTTTATTTGAATTTGCATATTTTCCATGAGTGTTTTATATTTAAATTATCATTTTATTAAATTTGGATTAATTTTAGTTTAACACCTTTTAGATACAAGTTAAGATTAATCTTATCAAAGTGAAAAATCAACATTAGAAAGTGTTAATATCCAATTGAAAATATCAAAATTGGATTTTAAAAGTGAAAATTTGAAAATAAAAGTTTGAATATGGATTTCAAAAGAGTGTATATTTTTTTTTTGTTTGTTAGTTTGTCCGTGACATGTGGGACTAACCCGTGGTTAAGAAACCATGACTCAGGGGCATCTAAGTCGTCAAAATCACCTGGGGATCATACCCGACCTGAGCCACACCAACCCTTAACATGGATGGAGTTTTTGTCCCCGCGGATTTCGAACTGGTGACTTTAACATCATGGAGCACCTTAATAGAACACTCTGTCACCGACTGTCCTACACCTTGAGGACCAAAAGAGTGGATATTGGATGAATCTAGCAAATGAATTTCCATGGCAATTTTTTCCATAAATATATTTTATAATAATGTTGTAAAAATTTTAGGACAATTCTTGAAAATAACAAACGCACAACATAAGTAAAACATTTACCCGATTTAATAGAGAATGTGACACAAATACACATAAAAAATTATACACACTTACATAGTGAAAAATTAAGATTAAAATATACCAATCAAATCATTTACCACAGTTTTAAATCCTTTACGATATATCTTGCATCATCAACACCTAAAAATTTATAAGTGTAAAATTACCAATACACTTATTTATCATTGTGTCATTAAAAAAAAAAAAGGTCATTATTATATCAAACATAATAAATTATTGACAAAATCAAATTTTTTTATTAATCATAGGAAACATTATGCACTTTCTCACTTATAAAATATAGGAGTAAAAGATATCAAACATATTATTGTACTTTTTCCGGCACTAAACATAGCAATGAGTTAGTTTTAACTTCAAAAATTTTGTAAACAACCTCATGTGTAACATAAGAAAATTAAAATTTTATTTTTAAATGTGTAAGAAAACTAATTTTTCTTATATTTTATTGGTTGATAATTTTATAGTGTTATTGTAGCCTTCACTTATTTCGAGGTTTCAAGTAGTGGGGTAGGAAACCTTTACGTTGACTAAGGCTGCTCATACTACCTCCGCCACAAATTTTTAAGAGGCAGTATGAGTAGCTTCGTTGCCCTTGTTTATAATACTTTCAATTCTTTATAATAGGTTTCACATCATAGACACTTTCTAAATGTAACAAATTTGGCTACAATAAATTTAACAAATGTTTACCATTTACATCTTCACATTAATATGATTTCATAATTATACAATTCTAAATATATATTTTTTAATGATATATAATTAATGTGTTCCTAGAATCATATTCATCTTCAAAATTCTCTCAAAGTCCATGTAAAGGTTTCAAATAGAGAGATGGATTCCAAGTACCAACATAACTAATTCAAGGTATAACATCATAGTACTCTTATGTTAATATGAATTTAAATTCATACTCTTAATTCAGCCTTATTTGTTATGGAAAAAACTCTTCCAAGCCAACATCAAATTTACAAAATCATTTTTCAAAAAAAAAAAAAATTTTAGTAATACAAAATAAACCTTGGTAGGAAGACTAATGTCTCTTATTCTTTGAAATGATTCTTTTAAATGATATTTTATGAATTATATGTAATAACATAAAAATAAATTAAAAATTTAATTATTATTGATCTTTTATCTTCAATTAAATAAATGAAACAAATTGATAAATATTTTATTTTAAATAATAATTTTCTTAAATAATTACATATTTTTTATATTAGTTAACACATTTTCTTCAAATTAAAATATTATTTACATTTCATTTGATTTATAGTAAAAAAAAATATTTGAAAAAAAATTATGTCATACTAAAAGTATTAGAATAGATATATTAGTCATTAATATCATACATAAATTAACAATCAATTCATTCTTATTAATAGATGGCGGTTTTGATTATTTTTAATCAATACTTCATCGTTGTAAAAAATTCTAAGTAATTTAGAAAAGAACATAATTTTTTTAATTTGTTTATTTCTTCATATGAACCATCAAATTTCCAACTTGGTGATTGTTTCACGTAATTGTCCTTTCTATTTTCTACAAAATAGTAACGACTTTCATCTATAAAACAATATGTTTGATTTTAGATATCTATATCTATATTTTGCCAAAACATCTGTCAAAAATTTCTTATAAATATGTAAAATTTCTCCAATATATATGTGCATTGGTAAATTAAACTTAGGATGTATACATTGCTGATAAACCCAAGTAAATAAATATAAATATTTCATCCATCAACCAATCAAATTTACTAATAAAGTTAATTCAATAAAATCTAAATTTCCCTCTTTTAACTAATGATTTGGACTACATAAAAATCCATAACTATAAGTATTTATTTAAATTCAAATCAACATTAAGTATACTATATAAACAATTTACTCATAATCTAAAATTATGAATACACTTAAAAATAAAAATAACTAACTTTAATGAATAATACATAATAAAAAAAAAATCTTTAATAACTAAAAATTTATAATTAATACAAACAATAAAACTAATAGAAATTTATTATTAATTTATACGCATTTCCATAATTTAAAATAATAATAAAAAATTAATAAAAATATACAATATTGTGTAACAAACATGGTTATATAAACTTCTTTACGTCTATTAATACAAAATAAAAAACACAACAAAATATATCGTGCCATGACATACAAAATAAAAAACACAACAAAATATATCATCTTATCATTATGTTCTGTAAAATCATTTCATCTCCCTCTTAAATTTTTAGAAGGATTGTTATCTCTTTCTCTCGGATAGTTTTCATTAATGTCACTTTTTGGTATATTGTCACCTAAATATATCATTTAAAATTTGAACACGTTAAATAACAAATCAAATAAATCAAATAGGAGCCACTAATCAGGGGATTTTGAGGAATGGTTGGAAGCACAACAAAGATGTTGTTTTGGGGAAAATAATGATGATTCTGATATGCTCGATGTTTCATGGGGAATCATATGCCACGTGTTCCAAATGGCTCACATGATAAGGAATTGAACACAATGAGATGAGTTCTCACGTATATATGCTCAAATTTGAACGTGTGAAATGAGACGTAGGATCCAACTCCAAGGCCCTTGAACCCCTTGAACTCACCTTAGTGAACGGATAATTGCTAAATTACAATATATATTTATAATTTATAATCCACAATTAAATGGAAAATGATAACTTCACTCACCTATTAAGTCTAATTATTTTTTTATTAAAACCATTAGATACAACAAATTTTTGATGAATTATTTATATAATAACAATAATTTATGTGTTTTTAACATGTTGAACACAATGTACCAATATACATCCAACATACAAAGAAATAATTATACCACCATCTATTGTATAACATTAAATGATACGGTCTCCGAGGTGTAGGACAGTCGATGACGAAGTGTGTTGTTAAGGCATTCTGTGATGTTAAAGTTACCGGTTCGAAATCTGTGGGGACACAAAATCCAACCATGTTAAGGGTTGGTATGGCTCAGGGTGGGTGCAATCCCTGGGTGATTTTAACGACTTAGATGCCCCTGAATTACAGTTTCTTAGACACAGGTTAGTCCCACATGTCACAAACAAACTAACAAACAAAAAAACAACATTAAACGATATAATCTTAAAATTGTTGTAATTTATTTTAAAAAAAATACTCATTTATAGAAATCAAAATCTCAACTAAAATTTATATTAAATAAAAATAGATTATTATCTCATCAATTTATATTCCATGGATATACCACATTTATCAAGATATATTACATATTTTTTGGTTAAAATTTTCAACGTTGTATACTCATGTACACTTTATATAGTACCTTTGAATAATTTTGACAAATTACAATGAATTGAGATTGCTTTATAACCTGCCATGTTTATATGGGTGTTGGGTACATGCTTCATTCATTTCTAATTAAAAATATTGCAAGTACAAATTTCTTTATTTTTATA
>JASDQU010739965.1:100110-117191 GCA_032191745.1 Picea mariana
TCTAACGAACAAAGACTTAGTCTCACAGCATCGTGGTCTAAGCTCAGGGGTGGCTAGTGGTAAATCCATTCGGAATCGTTGAGCCTACGGTTCGGTGGAAACGAGCACCCCTCTCAGCAGTTGCATCACCTGGTGTTTTCTGATAAGTGTTTATATCTTGTGTCTTGCATTGAATATCTTGGAATGTATGCTCATGGTTTGAACACTTATAAATGGTTTATGTGTAGAAATGTTTGCATGGTGTTTTGATCGGAAATGGTGGTTGCATGCTTATGTTGGAATGACCACATTCAGTTTATATAGATATAGATATATATGTATTTGAACGAATTCACTTTTCAAGTTTGTTCTCGGGAGATTTGTTTCCCTTATTTGTCTCTCATGCTGGCCTGGATAGATTTCCCCACAGGGACACCCTTTCGGGATCATTCCCTTACATTCCATAGCCGGGGTAAGTTCCCTGAAAGGAATACCGCCTTAGTAAAATCCTGAATTTTCTTATTACCTATCACAAAAGTTAACAGCTCAAGGATTTAAGAAGACCTTTCAGTCTGGTCATAAAACCTGGTGAAAATCTACCCAAGAACCCAATGAAGGACTTTAAGGCCTAAGTTTGAAAACCTTGCATGAGTGAGAGTGGGTCTCTTAGAGCTCAGTATTTCGATGTTTCGGCACCCGGGATACCTAAGGGTAAGATTTCTTGTACTCGCAAGTCTGGAAATCCCGACTTGCGAAATTCCAAAATGAACTTAGCCTCATAGATAGATATATATATATACATATATCGGTGTTTCGGAACTTCGGCACCCGGGAAACCGAGATGCGAGACCTCTTGTCATCGCAAATCACAAAATCCTGAAGTATGACATCCCGAAAAGGTCTAGCGTGGGTAAGCCTTGGTGTTTCGACATTTCGTCAACCGGGAAACCCAAGGGTCAGTTTTCTTATATTTTCCAGATGCGAAATGTCGACTTGCAAAACCCTGGGATAATGTAGCATGATTAGAGTCTTGGTGTTTTAGTGTTTCGATACCCGGGATATCTAAAGGTAAGTCTCTTGTATTCGCCAGTCCTAAAATCCTGACTTGCGAAACCCCTAAATGATAATAGCGTGAATGAGATATGATGTTTCGGTGTTTCGGCACCTGGGATATCTAAATGCAAGTCTCTTGTACTCGCCAATCTCAAAATCCTGACTTGCGAAACCCCGAAATGGCATAGTGTTCTTAGAGTTCAGAAATTTAGAGTTTTGGCACCCGGGAAACCCAGATGCGAGACCTCCTGTCTTCGCGTAGCCCAAAATCCCGACTTGCGAAACCCCAAAATGATAAATAGCATGAATGAGATATGATGTTTCGGTGTTTCAGCACCTGGGATATCTAAAGGCAAGTCTCTCGTACTCGCCAGTCCTGAAATCCCGACTTCCAAAACCTCGAAATGATAATAGTGTGAATGAGATATGATGTTTCAGTGTTTTGGCACCCGAGATATCTAAAGGAAAGTCTCTTGTACTCGCTAGTCCCGAAATCTCGACTTGCGAAACCCCGAAATGATAAATAGCGCGAATGAGATATGTTGTTTCGGTGTTTCGACACCCAAGATATCTAAAGGCAAGTCTCTTGTACTCGCCAGTCCCGAAATCCTGACTTGCAACATCCTGAAATGATAGAGCGTGGATAGGTTATGATGTTTCTGAGTTTCAGCTCCCGAGAAACCTAGGTGTGAAACCCTCCAGTCCTCGCATATCCAAAATCCTGATAGGTGAAATACCGAAATGGATTTAGCGCACATGGTTTTGGTGTTTCGACATTTCGGTACCCGGGATATCCAAAGGTCAGTTTTCCTCGTGTTCGCTAGACACGAAATCCCAATGGATGAAACCCCGAAATGAACAGGGGAATACATGCTTCGCGATTTCCCGAATCGTAAAAGCTGGGAAAACCTCTCTGGTAAGGTCTGTGGTCATCGCCAATGATCATATGGGTATGGATAAGGGATGGTAGGGTCTGCAACATGCCGCATAGGAATTCGGGAATTCTATTCCTCGGAGAAGAGAAGGAAAAGCTGGAAATTTTTTTAGTTCTATGAAGTGGGTGTGTTACACCTTCCTACATTTTTTCATGCATTCTAGCTCTCATTTATTTCAACTTTGAGGTTAGTTTTCTATTAATTCTTGGAATCACATTATTAATATGGTATTTATTTTAATAATATTATTAGTTTTATTATTATATGTATTAATATAAATTATAATGATATTAAATATCGATTAAACATTGAATTAAAAATATATTAATATTATATAATAATATTAAACATAAAAAGTCAATATAAATATTATGATTATATTGATATTATATATGATATAATATTATATTTTTATAATGATATGATATTGATAATATTATATTAATGGAATTATATATTATTATATAGTTAAAATATTAGTATATGGTTATGATGATGATGTTAATGATGACGATAATGATGAAAATGTTTATGGATGTCAATTTTGGTTTATCAAACCTTAAGAAAAAAATAGTAACAAATTAATTGTTTTTTTTTTTTTTTCTAAATTGTATTCCTATGCTCAAAAATATTGGAGAGAAGCTTTCCTATATCCCCATTGTTTTGATGAATTAAAAGGTTTGCAAGATTTGTATTGTTGCAAATATTTTGAAATTGAGATCTAATGTGGGCATATGCAAGACATTCTAAGAAAAGTGTTTTTCATCCTCCACCTTCTTAATATCACAAAGATGACAAATTCTTTCATCCCACAACATTTTAAGAATTTTCAAATACCCTATTTTACTATGGAGCTCATGGGAATTCTTTCCTATTTTAACAATGTTGATTTTCTTCTTTATGTTAGTTATAATGAAAATATACGTTTGATATTCTAGATTAGGGTTAATGACCTATTTATAGTATCTTAATTTTCTCTTATCCTCTAATTCTTTATCACACCACAATTTCTCCTTAAATTTAGGTGTAATAGTATTTTTAATGGTATTAATAATATGAAAAAGGACCTCCTTCTTTATTCTCCAAGTATTTAGCCAAGACTTAGCATCTTTATACCAACCCCTCTTAAGTTATATGTAGCTTTCATTAGGGTTGGACCAATATTAGGAGACCTCTTGTCTTTCATGCTAGTTATCTTGTTCTTGTACATTAGGTACCTAGTCATAGTCATATTACCAATAAGAGGAAAACCAACTTCCATGAGGGGGATATGGTAGGGCATATTGTTTTTAATTTTGAGATTATAAATTATACAACTCTTTTGGATTTATTTGATCCAAAAGGGTTTTATAATTATTATTATTATTATTATTGATGATGACAATGATGATGATATTATCATCCATTGAGATGAGTATTGGTCTATTAGACCTTGATAAAGTAAAGGTAAATAGCTCACTAATTAGACTAGTGAGCTTACTTAGTTTTTGTGGGTTAACATATTATAAATATTAATGATATTACAAATGTTTTGAAAATGGGATCTAACCTCTATGTACACTATGCACTTAAATTAAGATAATTTTTCATCTTCTACCTTTTTAGAATTGCAAACTTTGTAAATCTTGTTTCACTATGAATCTCATGTGAGTTTGTTCTCCTTTTTCAATTCTTATTGTCTTTTTGAAGCTAACAAAAATAAAGAGAGAGTTTTTATCTTATAATTTAGGGTTAATGACCTCTTTTTAGTAAACCATTTTTTCTTATTCTCAAAATACATGATATAAGATATGATTTGATATGACATATGCCTACATGCATGTATGTAGGAAGGTAGGCAGGTAGTTAGGCAGGTAGATAGATAGATATTGTGTAATAAAAACTAAAATTTATATTAAAAAAAATTGTGATTGAACCATATAACATAGGTTTACAAAACGTAGGTGATTCCTAGAAAACATGAATTGAAATCTTTAGTGAGGTACAACCCTACAAATTATGGTGGTTGAGTCAAATTATTTCTTAGTTTGAAAGATGCAAGTATCTTTTTTGACAAGATGAGATACTAGTAATATTGTTGAACAATAAATTTTCTAATAAACATCCTTTTAGGGATCAAGTTCAGTACTCAATGATAGGCTTATAGTGTTTTTTGGATTTTATGTTGACTAGGTGGGTTCATTATTCAGGGTTTTCCTAAGATATAATATATATATCGTGAGTAGAAGGGGAACCTTTCGCTTCCTCAATGGGGATATCCACATCTCTTGGAATGATATTAATATTCCTCATTGGAGTCTTCAGTAATTTGTCTTACATAGAAGGTTCTACTTTCTACATAGGTGTATACTCTTTTTGGATGTTAGATTATATATAAGAGTAGGTGCTTTTAGTATAGAATGGTAAGGATTTGAGAATTGCTTCTGAGGTGGCTACCATATTCCTAAGTGATGGACAAGATCGTTTGTTTCACTCTTTATACTAGTTCATGGTTTGCATTAGCATTATTCCACTATGTAGACTTCCAATTGGGTTTCCTTTTTTCATGGGGTCTAGCATGCTTCACTTCCCCTATGTCTTCAATAGGTTTGTGATTGTGGAAAGAGGTAATCTAGTGCTCAATTGAAAATAATACAAGCAACAAAAATTGACGTTATCATTGTCAAGATTCTGTATCCATACTTATTCACTTGCATCTAGTTAGATCTCTTTAAGAAGGCCTTTGGAAGGATCCATTTCAATATAAATACCTATGAAGGTTGTGCAATATTTTCTACCATTTAAGCACTACAATAATCAAATTTTTTGATGCCATTTCCAATCTTGATAAGTGTCTCAAGAGACAAAAATTACATGGGAAGGTTTAGGGAGCCTTACCCATAATGGAGATAATGTTAACAATCCATCACGGGGTCAAAGGAAAGGTACCGAGGCTTTGTACATAGATGGGAAAATCCCCAAAACCATAGGAAAGAGTGGAGAAAAATGTCCCTTGCATCCATGACATCAAACTCAACAATGAAGAAAGCATGTGCACATAGGTAGATATAATCCTCCTCCAATAGAAGGGGATTCTATCTTTGAGAAACTTGGCTATATAGATCCATCAATAAATCCACAAACCAATAAATTGATAAATAATTCCATGATTATGATAGAAATAGGTCTCACATTTTATAGAATTAGCCACAAGTATAGTGGCCACATTTTCCATGGAAATAGAATGACAAGAAAAGTTGTGAAACCTTGAAGATGAAACGATGTCCTTAAATGACATCTATCACTCTGCATTGATTAAAGGACTACAAGTGAAGGGGAAATTGGTAACTCAATTTAGGTTCGAAGGAACCAAGCTTTGGTTAGGAGATCCAAGTCTAAGGGAGCTTGAGTCCATGTAGGTTTTGGTGTGAACTTGTAAGGGTGTAATGGAGATATGTCTACACTGACTAAGCTATACATAGAGAAGGGTAAAGAATAATGTATCATTTCTATGGATTTTATTGAATTTTTTTTTTTAAATGAATATGTATTATATATTATGATTAAATAGTATATCATTTTATGAAACATAATTTTAAAATGAAATTTTAGATCTTCTAACTTTGTCATAATAAAAATGCTCTCACAATTTTTTTTAGATTCTTGCTCATATCTAAATTTTGTTTTCTAATAATATTAAACATATAGAAGGTTTTTCGAACAAATTTCTTTGATTTTACTATATGTTTATTTGGATAGAAGGATGAAGAAACATATTCAAATGGAAAGTTGATAGAAAATTCCTCTTAAGGAAAAATGTTATCAAGTGAAAGGGAATGCCTAGAACAAGTTGTAAAGATGCTACCAAGTGAAAGACAAAACAGTGAATGACAAAGACAAAAAAGAGTATTAAAGAGTTTGTTGGCAAGGGATTTAATATAATTCTATTTGAATTTGCATATTTTCCATTTATATTTTAATTTTCATTTTATTAAATTTGGATTAATTTTAGTTTAATATTTTTTAGAGACAAGTTAAGATCAATCTTATCAAAGTGAGAAATCGATTTTCGAAAGTGTTAATATCCAATTGAAAATATCAAAATTGGATTTTAAAAGTGAAAATTTGAAAATAAAAGTTTGAATATGGATTTCAAAAGAGTGGATATTTTTTTGTTTGTTTGTTAGTTTGTCCGTGACATGTGGGACTAACCTGTGGCTAAAAAACCACGACTCATGGGAATCTAAGCCGTTAAAATCACCCGGGGATGGTACCCAATCTGAGCCACACCAACCCTTAACATGGCTGGAGTTTTTGTCACCACGGGTTTTGAACTGGTGACTTTAACATCACGGAGCACCTTAACAGCACACTCTGTCACCGACTGTCCTACACCTTGGGGACCAAAAGAGTAGATATTGGATGAATCTAGTAAATGAATTTCCATGGCAATTTTTTCCATAAATGTATTTTATAATAATGTTGTAAAAATTTTAGGACAATTCTTGAAAATAACAAAGGCACAACATAAATAAAACATTTACCCGATTTAATAGAGAATGTGACACAAATACACATAAAAAATTATACACACTTACACAGTGAAAATTTAAGGTTAAAATATACCAATCAGATCATTTACCACAGTTTCAAATCCTTTACGATATATCTTGCATCATCAAGACCTAAATATTTATAAGTGTAAAATTATCAATAAACTTATTTATCATTGTGTCATTTAAAAAAAAAAAGTCATTATTATATCAAACATAATAAACTATTGACAAAATCAAATTCTTTTATTAATCATAGGAAACATTATGCACTTTCTCAGTTATAAAATATAGGAGTAAAAGATATCAAACACATTATTGTACTGCTTTCGACAGTACACATAGCAATGAGTTAGCTTTGACTTCAAAATTTTTGTAAACAACCTCATGTGTAACATAAGAAAATTAAAATTTTATTTTTAAATGTGTAAAAAAACTGATTTTTCTTACATTTCATTGGCTGATAACTTTATAGTGTTATTACAGCCTTCACTTATTTCGAGATTTCAAGCAATGGGATAGGAAGCCTTTGCGTTGACTAAAGCTGCTCATACTGCCTCCGACACAAATTTTTAGGAGGCAATATGAGCAGCCTCGTTGCCCTTGTTTATAATACTTTCAATTCTTTACAATAAGTTTCACATCATAGACACTTTCTAGGTGTAACAAATTTGGCTACAATAAATTTAACAAATATTTACCATTTATATAATTTCATAATTATATAATTCTAAATATATATTTTTTAATAATGTATAATTAATGTGTTCCTAGAATCATATTCATCTTCAAAATTCTCTCAAACTCCATGCAAAGGTTTCAAATAGACATATGGATTCCAAGTACCAGCATAACTAATTCAAGGTATAACATCATAGTACTCTTATGTTAATATGAATTTAAATTGATACTCTTAATTCAGCCTTATTTGCTTGAATATGTATGGAAAAAACTCTTCGAGGCCAACGTCAAATTTACAAAATCATTTTTCAAAAAAAAAATTAATATCTAGTAATACAAAATAAACCTTGGTAGGAAGACTAATGTCTCTGATTCTTGGAAATGATTCTTTTAAATAATATTTTATGAATTATATTTAATAACACTCTATTGATAAAAAAAACAAATTAAAGGTTTAATTATTATTGATCTTTTATCTTCAATTAAATAAATGAAACAAATTGATTAATATTTTATTTTACATAATAATTTTTTTAAATAATTATATATTCTTTATATTAGGTAACAAATTTTCTTCAAATTAAAATATTATTTACATTTCATTTGATTTATAGTAAAAAAAAATTTGAAAAAAAATCATGTTATTCTAAAAGTATTAGAATAGATATATTAGTCATTAATTACGTGGAAAGGTGTATACGTATTGATAATGGGTAGATTTAATAGGGATTTAGTGCTTAATAAGTTTTCTATGGACATGATTAAATATGGCTGGAATATTCTTAGTAGTCACACAAAATAAATGCCTGTGATTTCAATCATTAACTTCCTAGCTATTATAAAAACATTTGTTTATGTGTTTACTTTTTTACATTTACCTAATCATATTTAAAAATTACTTTGATAGCTAATTGCTTGCCACGTAAGTGATTAACAGAAATTAAAGTGTTAACACCAGATCAACCGTTTATTTGTTAATCAACAATAAAAGTTAATATATTCTTTTAAAGATTCGTTTTATCTTATCAACCTTTTAAAATTTGATTCGTTTTAAAGATGCGTTAACCAGTAGCTATTTAACTGATGTGCTAATATCATACATAAATTAACAATCAATTCATTCTTATTAATAGATGGTGGTTTTAATTATTTTTAACTAATACCTCATTGTTGTAAAAAACTCTAAGCAATTTAGAAAATAACACAATTTTTTTAATTTGTTTATTTCTCCATATGAACCATCAAATTCCCAACTTGGTGATTGTTTGAAGTAACTGTCCTTGCTATTTTCTACAAAATGGTAACGACTTTCATCTATAAAACAATATGTTTGATTTTAGATATCTATATCTATATTTTGCCAAAACATCTTTCAAAAATTTCTTATAAATATGTAGAATTTCTCCAATATATATATGTGCATTGGTAAATTAAACTTATGATGTATACATTGCTGATAAACCCAAATAAATAAATATAAACATTTCATCCATCAACCAATCAAATTTACTAATAAAGTTAATTCAATAAAATCTAAATTCCCCTTTACTCTCAATATCAATAATTTGTTTTTAACTAATGATTTGGACTACATAAAAATCCATAATTAGAAGGATTTATTTAAATTCAAAGCAACATTAAGTATACTATATAAGCAATTTACTCATAATCTAAAATTATGAATACACTTAAAAATAAAAATAACCAACTTTAATGAATAATACATAATAAAATAAAATAAAATCTTTAATAACTAAAAACTTATAATTAATATAAACAATAAAACTAATAGAAATTTATCATTAATTTATACGCATTTCCATAATTTAAAATAATAATAAAAAATTAATAAAAATATACAATATTGTGTAACAAACATGGTTATATAAACTTCTTTAAGTCTATTAAATCCTTGAAATAATAAAATTTGAACCACTAATTTTGACATAAAAATAATTTCAAGAAAATATTCTCAAAGAAAATCCCTTATATAGTCGAATATGGTTCTATGTTGCTTAAAGTTGGCCACACCTCACTAATCAATGAATTATATTCTTTTTTAGAATCTAGGTCAAAGGGTTTTACAATAAAAATATTTTCAGATTGAGTCTCTACACTATCATTTCTCACTAAATCAATCATTATCGTGTTCTTCTGGTCAAATTCATCCGTAAACTCTATCAATATTATTTATAATATAATATTTCGACAAAATGACTTTGATTATTTATATCGGTTTTATCACCAAACTAGACAAATTTTAAGTCTGGCTTATATGTTTTTTTCTCTCCAATAACTTTTCTTAACAAACCATCCCCTTAGAGTGTATTTTGCTTTGACCAAATCCAAACAACATCTCTAAAAAAAATCTATTGCAGGAATTTGTAAATCATACATTTTTTATTGGTTTTAAATTGATTATCTTGGTTAATTGACATGAATACATCCTTTTGATTCTTTTGACTAAATAAACCATTCTCCATTTGTAATGTAAACATTTCTTAATAAAATTAAGGCATATGAGTTATTTTTGTATATATAGGATATATATTTTATAAATAGTAAAGGTCATACAAAAATATTATTATTTTTTTTGAAATGTTGGTGTAACAGAAATCAAATGAATATTTTTATTTTCTTTGAAATGTTGGTGTAACATAAATATAATCAACATTATTATTTTCTTTGAAATGTTGGTGTAACATAATTTAAAAGTTAAAAACATGTGTTTTTTCTTAATAAGTTACATGTTCAAACCCAGAAACAGAGAGAGTATTTATACCTTATAAACTTTACCAATAAGAAAAAAGATCCTTTATTCCATAAACAAGGGAATCTCATCCAACATTTGACATCTTAGTCGTAACCTTTTTTATTTTTTTATTTTTTATGTTCTTCTTTTGAAGCTTATCTCTTCAAGTGCCATGACATACAAAATAAAAAACACAACAACAAAATATATCGTGCCATGACATACAAAATAAAAAACACAACAAAATATATCAACTTATCATTATGTTATGTAAAATCATTTTATCTCCCTCTTTTAAATTTTTAGAAGGATTGTTATCTCTTTCTCTCGGATAGTTTTCATTAATGTCACTTTTTGGTATATTGTCACCTAAATATATCATTAAAAATTTGAGCACGTTAAACAACAAATCAAATAGGAGCCACTAATCAGGGATTTTGAGGAATGGTTGGAAGCACAACAAAGATGTTGTTTTGGGGAAAATAATGATGATTCTGATACTGCTCGATGTTCCATGGGGAATCATATGCCACGTGTTCCAAATGGCTCACATGATAAGGAATTGAGCACAATGAGATGAGTTCTCACGTATATATGCTCAAATTTGAACGTGTGAAATGAGATGGAGAATCCAACTCCAAGGCCCTTGAACCCCTTGAACTCACCTTAGTGAACGGATAATTGCTAAATTACAATATATATTTATAATTTATAATCCACAATTAGATAGAAAATGATAACTTCACTCACCTATTAAGTCTAATTATTTTTTTATTAAAACTATTAGAGACAACAATTTTTTGATGAATTATTTATATAATAACAATAATTCATGTGTTTTTAACATTTTGAACACAATATAACAATATACATCCAACATATAAAGAAATAATTATACTATCATTTATTGTATAACATTAAACGATACGGTCCTCGAGGTGTAGGACAGTTGGTGACGAAATGTGTTGTTAAAGCACTTTGTGATGTTAAAATCACAGGTTCGAAACCTGTGAAGACACAAAATCTAACCATATTAAAGGTTGGTGTGACTCAGGCTAAGTGCAATCCCGACTTAAAATTATTATAATTTATTTTTAAAGAAATACTCATTTATAGAAATCAAAATCTCAACTAGAATTTATATTAAATAAAAATAGATTATTATCTCATCAATTTATATTCCATAGATATACCACATTTAACAAGATATATTACATATTTTTTGGTTAAAATTTTCAACGTTGTATATTCATGTACACTTTATATAGTACCTTTGAATAATTTTGACAAATTACAATTAATTGAGATTGCTTTATAACCTGCCTTTGTCATGTTTATAACAAATTACAATGAATTGATATTGCTTTATAACCTGCCTTTGTCATGTTTATATGGGTGTTGGGTACATGCTTCATTCATTTCTAATTAAAAATATTGCAAGTACAAATTTCTTTATTTTTATAACTTGCATTTGTCATCTTTATGTGGTGTTGGGTATATGTTTCATTCATTTTTAATTAAAAATATTGCAAGTATAATTTTTTTTATTTTTACAAAGATTAACGAATAAGTTAATTAAATTAATTTTTTTTTTATTTATACAAAATATTTTTTAAATCAACAATAACCAATCTATAGAAGAGTGGTTTGATAAAGTCAATGTTATTAAAAGTGTACCACAAGGTTGAAATATAGCTAAAATGAGAGGTAAATTGTCTATAGTCTTCAGGTTTTATTGAAGTGTCAAATTCCATTTTCTTGATATAAATTTCTAATATTTGGAACGTTACACCTTTAAGGAATGGATTCTTAGTTTCCTCTTCCTATACTTGCTTCTTTTCTAAAAATTTCGTAGTTTTTTCCTCATGACATAGATAACACATCTGAAAAAAATGATTTTATTGATCTCAATAACATTCATTGTAGATACATTATGTGACTTATGGTTATCACTATCACACATAGATAAGAAATCATTTATAACAATTATCATATGTATTTCTTTTTTTCTTCACTTACAATAAGCATATAAAGTTTCTCTATGTGTGTAGGATCTTTAATGCACACAACCAAATAGATTATTGTGTATGTTGATCTAGGTGGATATTGGTGGCCACCCATCTATCTCAACTGGGTCAAAACAATGTTATGACAATTTACTATTTTTAGCAGTTTTTTCGGTTCCTAAACTTTAGAGGCCATTTTGAGGGCTTAACCGATGCTTTTTCGTGATAGGGCACCTCAATGAAAACCAATGGATTTAATTGAGCCCCCAAAATGAATATCCTCATTGATACCTTTTCAATGAGCTATCATGTGCCCCAAACAAAGATCATATTCCAAAGTTACGCCCCCAGGAAGTTGATACACCAAACTACCCAAAACAAGGTCCACAAAATTGTTGGTTTTTCATCGTTCGAGGTTAGGGTTTTGGATTGTCATTATGTTAAAAATTCCTTTGGAGCCTCATTGTAACAATCATCTTCTTGTGAATGCGAGTAGCCATCACATCTCTTCTCAGAGATAAGCTGCCACCATTCTAGTGAGTCTTTCACTTTGTATTTGTATAGTTTTGTACATTTATCTCATTAATAGAAATTGTGTATTATTGTATCTTCGTGTTTATGGTTATATCTATGATATATCTCTGCTATATTATTGGATATTTTATATCTCTCTGTACATTTCTTTATTATATCTCCGCTCTCATTTTGTGCTGAAAATAATTCAGATCAGTGGTATTAGAGTAGGCTGCTCTTGATCGTTTTCCAATGCATGTACCCTACGAGGTCTGAGTAAAGAAAATTGGGTCTCAATATTTTCTCTCTTGAGTAAAATCACTCTCGCACACCCAAGAAAGCCTCCATGGCAGAAGAAAAGAAAAACAACGGAGAAGAAGATTCTATTAATCTGTTGCTTGAGCAAGCTCTCACGTAATAGAGGGAGGAAATGATGGAGAATTTTTCCCTCATCCTTCAATGCCCGTCGATAACAATAGGCCCATCTTCATCAAACATCCACTTTGGAGGCACCTCACCTTTCAAGGTGTAAGTTAATTTTGATATTCCTGTATTTGAAGGAAAGATAGATGCAGATGCCCTAGAAAAATAACTGAATCTACTAGAAGGTTATTTCTCTGTTCATAATTTATCCGACAGGGAAAATATCACCTTTGCACTCTGTAAGTATCTCCTCCATGTCAAACATTGGTTGGAAAATTATTGGGAGAAAAGTTCCACAGAGGAGTCTGGAATATATGGGGCCGAGCCCACTTGGGATTTTTTTGTGGATGTAGTCAAGGAAAAATATTACCCTATTGGAAACTATGATGACCAATACATGAGATGGAGCAATATGCGGTAATAGAGGGGCCAAGCAATGCCGAATTTCACTAATACCTTCCATACCTTGCGCACCAAGCCAGGTATAAAATACTCTAAGCGACATATGGTTCTAAAATACCGCGGGGCTCTACACAGATACATCCAAACTGAAATGGATTTCTGGACATCTCATTATTAGGTGTTTCTTATGGATATGCTGTTAAAATAGAGCATCAATTTAAGCACCAGAAAAAGCAGGAGTTTAGGTATGCAAATCTGCAACAACCAAAGCATGGTAAAGATAACCCTAACAACCAACCTTAAAAAAACCAATCCAAGCCACAAGAAAATAAGGGTAATGAAAAGACGAAGAAGGACACTAAAAGGTGGTGAAATTTCCATAAAATCACGTGGAACAATACTGATGAATGTCTATCAAAACAATCGTTGGTGGACAGGATCAAAGAAAAGGAGCCAAACCCTGATTCATAATCTAATTCAAAAAATAATGGGAGAATAAAGATCATCGACACAGAACCCACTGCTACTATCACGACCACAATAATTCTACCAAAAAAACTAGAAAATCTTGAAGAGGCTGTTCACAGATGTGGGTGAAGGATACCCCTCTGCATTTTGTTGTTGATAGCGAAAGCCAAAAGAAACTCATCTTAGCAAAGGTCATTAAATAGGTGGGATTATCGACAACACCACACCCACAACCATACAACACCAGGTGACTTCTCTAGGGATGAGATCTCTGTGTCAACCAGCAGTGTTGATTGTCATACAACATCCAAACCTTCAAGGATGAGTTATTATGTGATGTTTCCTCATTTAATTCCTTTGATGTTATTTTGGGCGAACCATATATGTGGAAGTGCCATGTTGTTTATGAGTATCGACCATATGGTGTCATTGTTACTCTAGGGGGTCATCTCTATAGGATAATAGAGGTAGTTCCAAATACTATCCCACCTAAACAATGTCACAAGGTTGTATCTCAAACTACAAAATTCAACTTCTTCACAATATTTTCAAAAGGTGAACATAAGGACACTACAACCACTGCAGCCTCGGTCCAAGCACCTTCTATCCAACAGAAGCAGGTCAAAAAGTTTGCAGCAAAGCACAAAAATTCCTTCTGCACACAGTCATCTCAGGTAGCCTGACTGGTTAAAAAGGTCCAACCCTTCCAACATCAAGTTCTCGACAACCTTCCACAAACCAAACAATGCAACTTCTCTAGCAAGGAAAGTAACTCACCAAGGTTCAGATTCAACAAGCACTTTCCCCTCTCCCCTGGGAACTCAACGCAATGGAGACCATTGCTTCCTAAGGAAGGAGGATTGATCCAGGTGGATATCGGTGGTCACCCACCTATCCCAACCAACTCAAAATAGTCTTCTGCCAATTTACTATTTTTAGCCATTTTTTTGTTTCTGAACTTTCGGGTCCATTTTGAGGGCCTAAATGATGTTATTTTCATGAACGAACACCTCAATGATGGCCAAAGGATTTAATTAATCCCCAGAAATGAATCCCCTATTTGATACCTTTCCAACGAGCTATCATGGGCCCCAAACGAAGACCATATGCCAAAGTTACGCCCTCGTGAAGTTGATACACCAAACTATCCAAAACGGGGTCCACAAAACTGTTGGCTTTTCATCTTCTAGGGTTAGGGTTTTTAATTTTTCTTATGTTAAAAATTCCTTTGGAGCCTTATTGTAATAATCATCTTCTTGCGATTGTGAGTAGCCGTCACATCTCTTCTTAGAGATAAGGTGCTATCATTCTAGCGAGTCTTTCACTCTGTATTTCTACATCTTTGTACATTTCTCTCATTAAGAGAAATTGTGTATTATTGTATCTCTGTGTTTATGGTTATATCTCTGATATATCTCTGCTATATTATTGGATATTTGATATAACTCTGTACATTTCTTTATTATATCTCCGCTCTCATTTCGTGCTAAAAATAATCTAGATCATATGTTATCTACAAGAAAGTTCAACTTGACTTCATCCCTAGAATGCATATTTGTAAAATAGTTTAAACTATGCTTCCAAAATTTATTTGGAATAAAAATCATCTTGGCTATCCTTTTTTGGTCAATACGCTAATCCACCTATTTTATAAAGTTGAAAAATATTACACCATTTTTTCCAATTCTCATCATATAATAAAACAAAAATCAATTTATTTATTAAGATTTCCATAACTTTGTCCAAAGTATCTATACATTCATAAAAAAAAACAGGTCAACATGCTAATCCACCTATTTTTTAAAATTGAAAAATATTACACCATTTTTTCCAATTTTCATCATATATCATATAATAAAACAAGTACCAACTTATTTATTAAGGAAATATTAATGTTTCCTTAACTTTGTCTAAAATATACATTCATTCATTTAAAAAAACAACTACATAAGATGATTTGACAATAATTAATAACAAAATTGTTGTGGATAATTCAAAATAAAAATAATTTAATAGAGAAGAAATTATACCTTGCACAACTATGTAGGTTGGTGTCCACTCCCTAGGTGTGCTAGCCTACTAGAGTAATCCCATTTCTATCTTAATTTCATTACTCAATCAATAAAAGATATTTTGACCCACACCTTATTGGAAACATCATGTTTCCTACATATATTTGAAATGACTTTTTATGTTGCAATCCATCTAAGTAGCTGGGCTTATAAAACTAGAAATGAGAATGAACACAATTATACTTGAAATTACTTAAAATTTAATGATAAGAAGGTATCACGTATTACACATCCATAATATAGAAATTAATATTTGGTTTATTCAAATCCTTTCCCATTTCCCATTTCTATTTTAACTAGTTATTTAGTTTTTATATTAATGGAAAAAATAATTGCATCTCTCTATTGTGATAAATTTGTGACAAACATAATACAAACTTTTTTGTACTTTATTCATCCAATTTTTTAAATTGCAAAAGTGGAAAGATAGATTGATATATTTTGTCTCTTTTGAAGGTGCTCAAATGTTGTTAATTGACAACCAACAAGAAAGCACTTAAGCACTTATAGTTTGTTTCAAGGCAAGGCATGAGCACAAGACATATTTTTACAAGATATATCCAAAAAGGTTCAATTTTATAGATTTAGGAGATTATAATGGCTTGTTACACATTATTTTCATCATCCTTATGATAGTTAATGATGTAAACCTATATGTTGCCTTTAGAGGGATTAGTAGCCTGAGTTCCTGAAGAAAGAAGGGAGGAGAAATTTTCCTGAGAAAAGAAGTTGCATTTCCCTTTATAAAAACACTTTTAAAGAGGATGTTCGTAGGTTGCTATGTAGGCAAGGTGCGAAAATGCTCATACGTGGGAAAAACAAGCATCTTCTTTATGCTTCTAGAAGGAGAAACTTCCATGGTGAGGTGGCATCCGAATGGTTTGGATCTTACTCGCTTTCATGATTTAGTGGGATTATCCTAACCTCCTCAACTTATCCTCTTCGACTTATAAAAGGAGAGGGGCTCTCATGGAGAAAGTTGGCTTTTCGGATTAGCTTGGATTGTATTGAGCCTTGGAGATTGTTAGCTTGGCTAGATGAGCCACTTTGTCAAGATAGATTGTGAATATTATCAGATCGATGCTCTCAGAATTCTTGGAGTGGAAGTGTGTGGGGAACGAAGGACAGTTGGAAGGGACCTTATGACATCAAGGCCACGGTTGTAATCTCTCTTCCATGTTCAATATGATACAATAATATAACTCTTTCCTATAAAGCTTGTTGTGTTTTATTGTATGATTCCTTGATCACATACATAGGTTTAT
>JASDQU010739965.1:117241-149904 GCA_032191745.1 Picea mariana
ACGCTCGTTAAAGTATTTGAAGAAAACATCTGTTGAGCGATAGTTTATCTCTTTTTCAGTCTCATCAGACTACTTTACGAAAAAGGAACTGAGAGAGTTATCTTTAAGTGTTTTTCAGACTCTCTAAACATGAAAAACCCCCGAGTTTTCTTTCTTTGTACTCGTAAAACAAACATCAGAAGGCCTATATGGGACCGAACCACTCCTTCCTAGGGTTCGTTAAACATACTCCGAGGGACTCATCCGAAGGATGAGCTTACATTTCAAGCATATGTTATCCTCCTCAAGCTTGTGTAAAAATAAAGAGGTACTCACCAGAAATGGTGGGGGGGAATTTGGGAAAGAAATGTGTCTAAACCTGTATTCCATGGAAGAGTCGCTTTTGAAGATGAAACCCTTTCACTCGCCTTGTGTCTAGGATGGAAAATCTGCTCATCTCTTGATCATACTCCTTATAAGATTACAAATTGGTCTATGATCCATGTTGTTGAGTCAGTGTTTCCAAGACAGTTGTCGTGTCGTCAATATGTTCAAAAAATAAGTTCAACCCAAAAATCCTTCTATTGCGTTGGCCATTTCTACAGTCCTTAAGCCTTCTATTGCATCGGCCATCCCTGGGTTAGTCCTGAATCACTTGTTACTCTGATCTACTTCAAATCTTGTTACCCGTTTCGTGTCATTGATGGGGGATACATTAAGGCCTTAATGTGACGAGTCTTTTCTTGTCGACTTCAACTCATTATCCAGGAATTAGACTTAGAAACTAATTGGTACCTTGGAACTTGCATTCCTCAATGGAAGGTTTCCTCACTTTCGACAGTGGGTTTTCATTATTGACCCCTGATCGGGAGATTCCGCCGAATGTTCGACTTTAGCTCATTTATTCACATTCGTTAGATTGTACTAGTGTACCCTGGGAGTCATTGACATTAATGGTGATCTCCCTCACATTTGTTAACGGTATACACTAATGATCGGTAATCAAGTGATTTCTACCATGTTCGACTTCAACACATGTATTCACATGGTTAGATTCGTACTACAGTGTGGTGGAGATGAAGACCCTGGATCGTTTCTGATAGATTCAAGTTGCGTTGGAGTATATTCAGTTTGTACTATTGCATAGATCCACATTGTATGCCTCATGGCTATGTTCAAATTTGAGTCTTTAACACATAGATCCACAGTGTATTTTTGGTGGCTATGTTCAGATTTGAGTCATATCGACATGGATCCACAGTGTATGTTTGGTGGCCATGATCTGTCTTACTTGACATGGATCTTTGCATGTCGGCATTTATGCTTTGAGACATTTGTATTCTGAGTATGGGAATGCCTACCTCAGTGATGATATATTATTATACTGTATTTCCTTGTTTGTTGGCAAGTTTCTGACCGACTGTTCCTTGTTCCCTACACACACTCGACAAAGTATTTCATCTATCATTATGTTCTAACTTCATACTTTGGGGGGCTCTCTGTTACACATTATTTTTTCCATCCCTATGACCGTTAATGATGTAAACCTATATGTTTCTTTCAGAGGGGTCAATGGCCTGAGTTCCTAAAGAAAGAAGAGAGAATAACTTTTCCTGAGAAAAGAAGTTGCATTATCCTTTGTAAAAACCCTATTAAAGAGGATGTTCATAGGTTGCTATATAGGCAGGGTGCGAGAATGCCTGATTCTCACACGCTGCACCATAGTTGGGTTGCGAGAGGTTCGCAAGTTGCTCTATAAGCAGGGTGCGAGAATGCTCATACGTGGGAAAAACGAGTATATTCTCGATGCTTCTAGAAGGAGAAACTTCCATGGTGAGGTGGAATCTGAATGGTTTGGATCTTACTCACTTTCATGATTTAGTGGGATCATCCTAGCCTCCTCACCTTATCCTCTTTAGCTTATAAAAGGAGAGGAGCTCTCATGGATAAAGTTAGTTGTTTTTGGCTTGGGATTGTTAGCTTGGTTAGAGTGGCTTTGAGATTTTCTTTGTCAAGATAGATTGTGAGTAGCTATCAGATCCATGGTCTCAGATCCTTGAAACAAGAAGTGTGTGGGGAATGAAGGACAGTTGGAAGGGACCTTACGACATCAAGGCCATGGTTGTAATCTCTCTGTCACATTTAATATGATACAATAATATGATTCTTTCCTATAAAGCTTGTTGTGTTTTATTGTATGATTCCTTGATCACATACATAGGTTTATATTGAGTTTATGCTATTACTATTACTTTGGTTGGTTGCGTTCTTTTGCAGGATCATCATTGTATGAGTGTTGGAACGGAGCTAAGATGGCGATAGCACAAGGAAGCGATGTTTAAATGGTATGTCACCTATCCCTCTTTAGTTAGTAAATTCAATATCTAAAACTTAAGGAAAGCATCATGTTCTGGTGTGTTTTGTTTTAGATCTAGGTGGATCTAGGGAGATCAGTTATTGTTCGCACCTACCGATTTATCCAATAACAAGGCAGAAGATTTTTCTCAAGAAGGCGATGAAGAGGCAGAGAAATGACATGTTATACATGTGGTAAGATAGGACACATGTCATGGGATTGTCCAGAGAACAAGGCAACAAATCATAGGAATACACATGTTGTAGAAACAAAGGAAGAAGATGTGAATGTAGTAGAAAAAGAAGAAACTCCATAGGTAGGGGAATCATTGTTGTTGAAGAGAATTTTGGTTAAGTCAGAAAAGGAAGTTTATGAACCATCTCAAAGAAAAGGTCTGTTGAGCATTGTATGTAAGTCAAGAGTTAAGTGTTGTAAAATTTTCATTGATAGTGGTAGCACAAACAATTTGCTTTCCACAAAGATGGTAGAGAAATTGGGATTGGAGGGGCTAGTACATCCCACTCCCTAAAAAGTGTTTTGGTTGCATAAGGGACATCATATTTTGGTGAATTAACAGTGTAAAGTGGAATTCCATATTGGTAGCTACAAGGATGAGGTGTTATGTGATATAATGTCCATGGACGTCTGCCATATTTTGTTGGGAAGGCCATGGCGGTATGATAGAAAATACAGTGATGATGGTAGAAGGATCACTTATTGTCTCAAAAAGAATGAGAACAAGAATGTTTTGTTACCTTTGCAGGGTGAAGGAGCCAAATAAGAAGCTAGTCCATGTGTATTGTTGATAAGTGGGAAGGAGCTACTGCAAGAAGTCAAGAAAGAAGAAGAGATACATTTTGACTTAATTGGTAATCCAAAGGTACTACTCACTAATACAAATCTAGATGATTTACCTACAGAAGTTAAAGCTATGTTGGATGAGTTTGTTGATATTATAGTTGATGATTTTCCAAATACATTACCCCCTATAAGGAGTATTATCCATCATATTGACTTAATTCTAGGAGAAAGTTTCCCTAATAAAACATCCCATAGAATGACCCCACAAGAGAATGAAGAGATTAAAAGACAGGTACAAAATCTCTTATATAAAGGTTTAGTGAAGGAAAGTTTGATTCCATGTGTTGTACCAACAATACTTAGCCCAAAGAAGGATGGAGGATGGTGCATGTGCACTGACTCCAAAGCAATCAACAAAATCACCATAAGGTACAGATTTCCATTGCCTCGCATAGATAATTTGATGGATTGTTTGAGTGGTTCAAAATATTTTTCAAATATTGATTTAAAGAGTGGATACCATCAAATTAGAATTATAGAAAGGGATGAATGGAAAATTACTTTCAAGACTAATAGTGGATTGTATGAATGGTTGGTGATGCCTTTTGGGCTCACAAATGCTCCTAGTACATTTATGAGGTTAATGAATGAAGTTTTAAAAGAGTTTATTGGAAAGTTTGTGATAGTCTATCTACATGACATCTTCATCTATAGCCAGACAAAAGAGGAACATTTAAGGCATCTCAAGATGGTTTTGAGTACCCTGCATAAGGAAAAATTGTTGATAAATTTGAAGAAATGTAATTTTATGAAGAGGTAGCTAATATATTTGGGGTTTGTAGTAGATGAATAAGGTTTGAAGATGGACCCAAAAAAGGTTCAGGCAATTGTGAATTGGTCATCCCCGAGATGTTCATTTGAGGTAAGAAGTTTCCATGGACTTGAAAGTTTGTATAGAAATTTCATTAGAAGTTTCAGTCTAATATGTGTACCTATTGTAGAAACTATCAAAGAAAGCAAATACGAATTTAAGTGGACTGAAGCAACTGATAGAAATTTTAAACTATTGAAGAAAAATATTACCAAAAAACTTTTGTTAGCTTTGCCAAGCTTTGATAAACTCTTTCAAGTTGAGGTTGATGCTAGTGAGACTATAATATGAGTTGTCTTGAGTCAAGTGAAAATACCAATTGCATATTTTAGTGAGAAATTAAATGAGGAAAAATAGAAATATTCCTCTTATGACAAAGAATTTTATGCAATTGTTAAAGCATTTAAGAAATGGAGGAATTACCTCCTTCCCAAGAAATTTTTTCTGTATAGTGGAAATAATGCATTACAATTTATAACTACTCAATCAAAATTGAATCAAAGACATGACAAATGGGTTGCATTTCTGCATAATTTTACTTTTGTGATTAAACACATAAGTGGTAAGAAAAATAGTGTTATTGATGCTTTGAGTTGAATTAATTTATTTTTACAAGAATTTCAAGTCAGTACTTTAGGCTTTGATGGTTTAAAAGAAATGTATCGAGATGATGGAGATTTCAAGGATGACTATGCAGCTTGTGAAAATGAAGTTGTTGGTAACAAGTCAATGTTTGGACTACATGTTACAAGAAGGATTGTTGTTCAAGAACAATAAATTGTTCATATAAAAGTGTTCAATGAGGGAAAATATGATCAAAGAAAAGCATAGTGGAGGACTATCAGGAAATTTTGGACAAGATAGAATCTTTTCTCAGGTAAATGCTTTTTATTATTGGCTATGTATGTAGATTCAAATGAATAAGTTTGTGGAGAAGTGAAAAATTTGTCAGCATGCTACCAGGACAAGTCAGAATACAAGGTTGTATCAACCACTACCCATTCCAAGCAGGTCGTGGAATGTAGTGAGTATGGATTTTGTGTTGGGATTGCCAAGAACACAGAGAGGTAATGGTTCAATCTATGTTGTGGTAGATAGATTTTCAAAAATGGCTCATTTCATTGCTTGTACCAAGACTAGTGATGCGACAAATGTTGCAAATTTGTTCTCTAAAGAGGTTGTAAGGTTGCATGGTTTACCCAAATTTGTTCTGAAAGAGATACTAGATTTGTGGGACACTTTTAGAGAAAATTGTGGAAAAATATTGGTACTAATCTCAGTTTTAGCTCAACCTATCATCCATATACTGATGGAAAAATAAAGGTAGTATATAAAAGTCTGCGAAATATTTTGAGAAGCCTTATGAATGAGAACCCTAAGCAATGGGATCAGATGTTTTCTCAAGCTGAGTTTTCATATAACGACTCACCAAATAGAAGAACAGGGATGAGTCTATTCTAGATTTTGTATGGAATGCATCCTAGGGGAGTGTATGAGTTAAGCAAGAGTTGCAGGAAAGGGTCAAACATAAATTGCAATACAACAAACACAAGTATAAACAACGAGCAGATATGAAGAGAAGATCAGTGAATTTTGAGGTTGGTGATTTGGTCATGGCATATTTGAGGAAAGAGAGATTTCATGTAGGGACTTATAACAAACTAAATCTTAAAAAGATTTGACCATGTAGAATTTTAAGGAAATTTTTTTCTAATGCATATGAAATAGAACTTACAAATGGTGTTGGAATTTCTCCAATATTTAATGTTGCATATTTGTATCCCTTTAAGGAGACAACATGTTTCAGCAGATGAACCTATAAGTGATGAAGATCAAACTGTAGAATGGAAAGAACAACTACCCCAAGTAGTGAAAACGCAAATCGAGGAAGTATTGGATAAGAAGGTATTAATGAAAACCAAAAGGCAAGGAGTATTTCCAGTACTTGGTCAAATGGAAAGTTTGACCAATAGAGGATGTTACTTGGATGAAAGTAACAAAAATCTCCAAGTATGGCGTAAAACTTGAAGACCTAATGGATAGTTCTTTTCTTCCTCGGGAGTCTGATGCAGGAGCATCTCGCGATAAATCTTAAAGATTGACTTCATGGGTCGCAGAAATTTACCAAGGGATTTGGTTCCCTAATTTATTTTATTATATATGTAATAATTACGAAATGTCTCTAAAAGACATTTTCGTTGAGTTTATTTGATTAGATATCGATTTTTTTGTCATACGTGTTAAGTCGGTTGCTAATTATTATGAACAAATCTCTATTTTAGGCATTTGTTAATATAACTCTGGATTCATTTTTTTGTGAGCTATTTGAGAGCTCGAGACATATTGAATTCTTTGTAAGTGGCATAGGTTAGTGAGTGTGTGAGATTGAATATTTAGTTCGCACAGGTCTAAAATACCGAGAGGTAAAGAGATTTCTTGTTTAAATTTACTCCTTCATTGATTAAAAGAAAGAATAGAGAGTGTGGTGTTGCCATGCTATGTTTTCATTTTTTGATATTGTGTTGAATTGTTAAATTATATGTATAACTTATCTCGACAAAATGACGAGTTTATGTGATTGTAGGAAGAACATGCACAATTAATCTCAGCTAAGTTCTAAAATTTTGTTTGAAATAACATTTCTTGAGTATTTGTCTTTGCAGGAATAGAAAATCATGATTTGGTGCAGTGGAAGACCCTGTAATGATCTGCGACAAGTTAGTATTGTTGAAGGATATTGCGTGGAGAGTGACCTGCGACACACCTACATTGGTTACTAAATTTTGCACCAAATTGTCTGCGACAGATTTTGTCAACATTGTTCGTTGATGCTTCCGCACAGAAGTATATCCTCGTAGTAATAATCCTGCGTAGAGTTATCTATGACATAGCGCAATTCAACGTTATAATAAAAGAAAAAAATTGAGTGTTTGTTCGTGTTGATCTGAAGCCAAACAAGTAGTCTGAATATTGACCGCGATAAAGTGTTGAAAACTCTGTGATTGTGGGTTGAAGTTGGTGGCATTTTCCATCACAATGGATATTCCCTGTGAATTTTTTGGGGGACAAAACTAAAAAATCCTAGTGATTTTGGAGTGCTTGTGCTCAAACGGTTATTACTTGCCAGCAACTCTACAAGAATTGACATATTTTCTAATGAGGAAGGTATCTTACCCGTCAAGAAATTATATGATATATGTAGGGTCGTTAGTTGCTTCAGATCTATGTTAGCTGCTTCAGATCTACCATGGAGTCCAAAATGGGACCCGGGAGTGTATTCGTGTTTAGTGTCAAGATGGACAGTCGACGCAGATTTCTAATGCTTGTGAGAGAGTTGATCTGAATCCAAGTTCAAAGAGGTTAAATTTTGTAGATTTCCAATGGAATCTAGAAGCAACACCATAAGCTGGTTGAGGGGCCCAACTTTATGCGCATTCCATGAAGAAACACCATAAGCTAGTAAAGAAGCCCGTGGAGATTGGTGGAGGATCAACAAAAGCATCCAAGTGTACATATGCATGTGCATAGATTGATGCATCTTTACATAGATTGTAAAGAGGTCAGGAGGTCGCACGTGATGGATGGATATTAGAGCAATCCACAAGCAAGACAATTATCCATTGTTGTCTTATTAAACCACCTATGAATCCAAAAGTGTCTTATTAAACCACCTATGAGTCAACAAGTATGGTAGCATACCTAATGAGGATTACTAGCATATCAATTAACGGTTATAATAAAAGTATTAACCATGTCCCCCAAACAACAATTTCATTATATTTTTATTTGTATCATGGTATTTTTCTCACACACAAGTAACATCATAAAGTCAAAATCTCTCCTCGTCGCCTAAAACTAAGCTTTATTCTCTCCGTGTGCCCCCCAAGTATTTAGTCACCATGTTTTTGCTATAGCATAATCTTAAATCAAGTTTTTTCAAAATTCAAAATTTGTAACATCTTAAAAGCAACTTTTGTATTCTAATCTAACAATTTTATGTATTAAATTGCAAAGTAATATTTTACTTACCACCCATGCATATCTGATTTTCTATATAACCACAAGTAACACAATTTTTTGTAAGTTTGTACATTCAACATGTCCAAAACAAAACAGAAAGAACACAATTTTCTATAAGTTTGTAGATTACATAGATTTAACAATTCATTTCCCAAAGATGCTTCCACCCTATTTAGTAGTTGCACTCCTTAAGAAATATATTTAACATTCAAATTGCAAAAATAAGATTGGTCAAATATTCTTTTGTTAATTGCCAAACTGTAATTAGAGCAAACAAATAAAAGATTCAATTTAAAAATCATATAAAATACATAAAATTAAATTCTTATAAATTAAAAAATTAAATCTAATTTTATTATAAATATATTTTTAAATTAAAAATCCTCTCAAAATACATAAACATCTAACTATATCCTTTAGATCGTAAAAAAACAGATGTTTATTGTTTTATAAAACCACATACAATACATAAAATTCAATTCTTATAAATTAAAAAATTAATACTAATTTTATTATAAATATATTTTTAAATTGAAAATCCTCTCAAAATACAAAAACACCTAACTGTATCCTTTAGATTGTGAAGAAGAAAAGATGTTTATTGTTTTATGGTAAGTTCGGATTAATGTTGTATAAATGGACCTATATAATTAATTTAAATATTTATGCTTTGTAATATTTTTCACCATAAATAATACTATCATTACATGAACAACACTGAGAAGAGATTCCCACAATTAAATATTGTTCATTCACAGTTTTTGATGGAAACTGTAAAAGAGATGATTACGTTAAAGCTCGATACCCACTGAAACTCATTTTATCTTACCTTTATTTCACGGCCGTTGAACCAAATTCTCTGAAATCTCATCTCACGTTCGTCTTCCTTCCTATCATGTTATTATCATATTCGCAACGCTATGCCCGTTCTGCTTACTATATTGTTTATTCTGCGGTTAACAGGATTTGATTGCCAGTTTTCACTCTCATCTGAAGTCGTTGTAGTATAGTGGTGAGTATTCCCGCCTGTCACGCGGGTGACCCGGGTTCGATCCCCGGCAACGGCGTTCTGTCATTTTCTTTTGCTCAGATTTATTGTCTTTTAACCTCCTCACTTCCCATCAGCGGATTGAAAACCTTGCATAGATTTTCTTTTGCTCAGATTTATTGTTTTTTAACCTCCTCACTTCCCATCAGCGGATTGAAAACCTTGTATAGATGAAAGTGAGTAATCTTCAAAAACTTCCTCCTCCATCAATGCTGAGTTTTTAACCTGGAAAATACCTAATTACATTGTTAATTAGTTAGTTAGTTAATTTACCGTTACAGGAGTAGGAGGTAACTTCGTAATTTCTTGTAATTATATTGTGTAACTATAAATGTTCATATTAATAGAATACACATTAATAGTGTAGTGTGTTGCATCAAATCTGTCTCTATTTAATCTTTACATGGTATCAGAGCTGGTTTGGGCCTCACTCCATCACTGAAAGGCCCAGATACCCAGGACTTAATAATGATAATTTTTATCTGATGTAATTAAAAGGAGTGTTAAGGAAAATACCTAATTATATTGTTAACTAGTTAGTTAATTTACAGTTACAGAAGTTGATAACTTCTTGTAACCATATTATATAACTATACATATTCATATTAATAAAATATGCATCAATAATATAATGTGTTGCATCAAATCTGTCTCTACTTAATCTTTACATACATTATATATGGAGGTATACGGAGGAGGAGCCTGTTTGGTTTTCAATAGAAATATCTGAGGCAATTGTTGTGCTGGGCAATACAAAATCATACTTGCAACCCTCATTTTAGCTCAAAGTCGACCTGAAACTGGCTGCGGATCTGCACTGGCCCATATCATTCATGTATTCGACGAGTCCAGTAAATACCTACCTGTAAAAAACATACAAATGGAGAGACTAGGAGCGTGATAGGACCAAAGGTTAGGTTACTTGAAGGGAAGGCTTGGATCTAATACGTTAAGCGTGCTTTGTCATAATACTTATTTCTCCACGGTATTTTGTTTAATTTCACTGCATCCACCTTCCACTGTTATTTGCGCTTTAGTTATTGAAACTATAAAGTTTGGGCCTTAAACATTGCATTGTATATAAATGCTTGGTATGAGTGTTTTAATCATTCTGTTTTATTAAATAACCATTCCAAAATTGCCTAGGGCAGAGTGATCTCATTTTTCATCCAGGGCCAAATTGACAGAACTCATTTTTTTTTGCAGCCTGGGTGAAAGTCTTCGTGTTGTATTGTTACGTAGAAATATAAACTAGTTACACTGAGAATTGAACCCGGTGAACTTTCACATGTATAGGAGTTTGATTGATTTTGGGGTTGTTTAATTGTTTTATATTTTGTTTTTTAGTTGGAATTTAGCCATATAAATTTGTACTAAATTAATATTTTTTTGTTGTTTAAAATCTAATTTTGAATGTAGAAATAGATTCAGCATGTTGAAAAACCCATAGAGTATTAGAATTATACAGAAATAAAAGCTCAAATCTAGGGATCTCACAATTTTTCACCTAATTTCAAATAAATATCTCCAAATATAACTAGAAAAAAAACCAAAACTTATTAATTTATCCTCTCTGTTTTATGTTTATGTTTTATATGTTTTAGTCTTGGTATTAGGCAATATATCGATCCAAGTTTGAAATGCATAATCAATGACACCCATTCCACAATCTATCAATCAAAGTATTGAAAGCATAATCGCTCACTTTCCACCCATCCCAAGTGTGGAGGAGGTCATCTTTTTAACCATGCATAGAGAGAGTGCTTCAACAACTCGACCACTTCTTCTTTGCTTGTTTTCATGCATTATATTTTCATTTACATAGCTTTTAATTACAAACTATGACTATAGTAACAACACTACTTCTTATATGAACTGGTGTTATATAATTAATATTTCATATACCACTACTTCTTGTATGAACTGGTGTATATATAATTAATCTTTCATAGAAATATCTGGAGTAGGGTACCAAGTTAAAATACATGTGCACTTTACATGTAAATATATGCTAATCAATTTTGAACAATCCTATATCCTGAAATTAGAATACAGAGATTTCACCATTCAATGATTCTAAATTGACACATCATTTTCAATATATAAAGATGTTCACCGGATTTTTTTGCACATTTTAAGATTCAGGCCTTCTCATCCTCTATCAGATTCTGGTCCGCCCTGGATAACCCTAATCTGGAACTACTCGCGAGGAAGTAACAGGAACATGTGACTGTGTTTGCCTATCTAATCGACTTTTGTCCACATGCCTATGGGATTCTCTATACCATAAATAACATATAAAACAAAAGAATCAACAACAGATCATAAAAAAATTCAAGCTATGTTGTAGCTAACACACTTAAAATTAAAATTATTTCAAATTACTATGTATAGGAAGGGATTTGAAGCTTCGCTTCTATTCATCTTGTTCTATCAAGCTTCCTTTGTCTATAGAATGGTTTATTGGTTAAAAATTAAAAGTGGTGAATGGTTTATTGGTTAAAAATAAAAATAAAAATTTGTTGGAAAAGAAGTCATCTCAAAATTTTCAAAATTTTCCAATCCAAAAGTTAAAGTAGTGTCATAAATATGAAAAAAACAAAAAAAAAAACATAACCAGTATTACAAATTAAGACAAATCCTCGTAAAACTGTTTTAAAAATATAAATTAACATGAATGTAGTGCAATATGAATATGGTTTTTGCATCGATTCAACTCTTTAAAAAGCTACCTTCTAGAAACGGGACAAAATACAAACGTTCTTTCCCACTTAATTCCTTATATATTCCATGATATCTACAAGCACCCAAAAAAAAAATGTAATTTATGTCAGGAAATTCTCCTCTATGGCAGACAAATAAAAATGTAATTTATGTCAGGAAATTCTCCTCTATGGCCGACAAATTCTCTCAAAAAAAAAGGTAATTTATGTCAGGGAAATTCTCTCCTACGGCTTTCCAAAGGGCACTAATTCCCTCCGGACGACAGGACCAGAGACATAGAATGTCATTAAGCTCTTAAACTGGAATAACGCTCCACTTGGCAATATCACAATCCATTAACAAAATGTGAACCTCAACGACAATAAAATTATTCAGATACGATAAGGAATCCTCTTTCTTCATATAAATAACTAAATAATCTGGACTCTGATAACGGTGAAACCAAATGAATTTGCAATGATTGGGTCGTGCACGTACAATACACAAGATTCGTACAACTTCGGCAAGGCCGTTGGAAATCTATGTAAGGCACCCATTGCTCTCGTTCAAACTCCCGCTCCATTCCATATCAAACGCTACCTTGCGCTTCTTGCCCTTCTCTTTCTTCCAGAATCCCCGATTCTTTCAACATGTCTCCTTATTGCATTCATATCTTCTCCTTCCTAAATTCAACATATTTGGTATTGTTGACAGGTAATTTTCTAGGCAATTCTCTTCTTAGATGGTTCTCCTTATTGCATTCATATCTTCCCCTTCCTAAATTCAACATATTTGGTATTGTTGACAGGTAATTTTCTAGGCAATTCTCTTCTTAGATGGTTCTCAAGTTTGTATTGGGTTTTATAACATTCAATCACTATTTTATGATATTATTGGTTTGATGCCTTTGGTTTGCATATAATTCAGTGAGCTATATTGAGAATATCAGAGTATATGTATTGCAAGGTGATTGATAATGGTGCTATTTATTGCAAGGTGATTGATAATGGTGCTATTTATTGCAAGGTGATTGATAATCGACGCGTGACAGACCAGAGGCCTCGATATGACTGCCTTCTATTTTGTGAGCCTAACAGTTTTTTCTCTGTTTATTTTGTTTTTCCTTTTTCAATGGTTATGTCTGCATTCGTTTCTGATTCCAATCTGCTGTTTTAGATCTGGATGACACTTAAGTTTCGGACTTGTTGCAGCATGCAGCAACAACATTGGAGGTAATCTTGTAGCGAGGTTACCCTTCACAAATTATCATTTTATTGTTTTGATGGGATCAAGTTTTATTGTTTTGATGAGGTCAAATATTAGCTTTAGATTTTAATTTGAGCGCGTGCCTGAAAATGCTCGAGGTTGGGAAGCATATACCAAGTTCCAATATTGAATTGGTTGCCATTTATATGAATTTTAAATGTGCATATTCAAGCTCTAAAACTTTCTCGGATCTACAGGGTGCAGACTTATTCTAGTGAGCGCCACAAACTTTGTGACTGAACTTTTCAGGACTTACCGCTCAGTACACAGACTGCACGATTTACTGCGCGATGTGATAAAACAGTTAATGAATGATTTCTTGACACAGAAACAATGCAATCCTGATACAAATATGATAACTGTGACGAGCTTCAACTTCAACAACTTTTGTTGCTGATTTTACAAACACAAAGCCTGATCTCTTTACTTCCTATAGACTCATATATATAGATAAGACTAAGACTTCCTGTAGAAGTAAAACTGACGCAACAATAAAGATGACAATAAATTCGACTGAATTTCTATCTACTTAACAGAACTCGAGAAAGATAAATATTGAGTTCATTAAATAACTCCCCTGCTTGACGAATGACTAAACTGAGTTTGAGTAAACTTGTGACTTTGTATTTGCATACTGACTGAAAAATCGACAGAGACGTAAAGCTCACCGACTTGTAATTACTGTTTCCATTACATCAAAAATTGAATTGACATATACTGTCACACATATACTCCTAGACTAATGTGCAGATGTTGAAAAGAATCTCTTGCTAAAGCTTTTGTGAAAATATCTACGACTTGTTTTTTTGACCTACAAAACTCTAAACAGATTTATTTGTTATCTACCAATTCTCTGATAAAATGACACCTTGTATCAATGTGGTTGGTTTTCTTATGAAACACATGATTCTTTGATAACATGATGGTTGAATTGTTGTCACAAAATACTAATGTTGGTTCATGTTGGACAGGTGTTGGGGTTGCTTTGGAATTTATCATGTTGAATCTTTTCAAAATTTCATGGCATACTTAGATTGTGAGATAAATATACCAGCTTTGGACTGGTTAACTTCAATACCCAGAAAATATCTCATAAGCTCCAAATAAGTCATTTCAAATTCATCCTTCATGACTAACTTAAATGCTTCTATGCCAAAATCACCTGTAAAAATAAAATCATCTACATATAAGAAAACAATTAACATATTACCTTGTTGATTTGCTTTGATGTATAATGTTGGCTCACATTCGCTTCTCTAAAATCCATCTTGAGTGAGATAGGAATCTATGTGACTATACCAAGCTCTAGGATCTTGCTTTAATCCATACAGTGATTTATTCAATCTATATACTTTTTCCTCTTGTCCTAGAACCCCATATACTTGTGGCTATTTCACATACACTTATTCTTCTAAATGTTCATTAAAAAAATGTTGACTTTACATCCATCTGATAAACGTGTCATATGTCCTCCACAACAATGGATAACACAGTTCTAATTGTGTCCATGCACGTAATTGGTGCAAATGTTTCATTGAAAACAATTCTAGCTTGGTGTGTAAAACCTCTTGCTATGAGCCTTGCCTTGTGCTTCTACACACTTCCATCTGCATCTTTCTTGGTTTTATAAATCCACTTGATGCTTATCACATCCTTGTCTTCATGTACATCTACCAACTTCCATGTTTGATTGTTCTCTATGCATCTAATTTCTTCATCCATGGATTGAGCCCATACATCATCTTTGATAGCTTCTTCAAAAGTTAATGGATCATCTATTTTTTAAAACAGACAAAAAACTGAAAAATAAATTTATTGTGTCCTCATTATAGATGTCACGTAGACTTCTTGTCTTTCTTGGTAACAAACTTGTTAATGTTATATCTGCGGATGTAGAACTACTTGGACTATTTCCTGGAGTTTGTTGCACTCTAAGTGTAGACTGTGCACCTGTTGATCTTACTGGAGTATTTTTTGTTGGGATTTACGTCGCAGTACCAGGTGTAGAAGAGCTTGTGCACTAACTTGTACATGGTGTTTGAAACACTTCTTATTTTGTTTCATCATGCTCGATAGCATCAATAATTGTGATTTTCTTTGTTATGCTTCCATCTCATGCTTCATTTTCCACAAGCTGAATATCGTGGTTGATTATGATTTTTCTTGCGACAGGGTCATACAACTTATATTCTTTTGTGTCTTCAGAATACCCAACTAATACACATTTATGTCCTTTGTTTTCCATATTCTTTCTCAGCTCATCTGGAACATGTGTGTATGTAACACAACCAAAAACTTTTAAGTGCACAACATTATGCTTCATGCATGTCCAATATTCTTAGTCAATAGGAGATGACTTGCTAATGAAAAGTCAATGGGAACCTTCCACATTATCATTAGTAACTAACATTGATAATCATGCAACTAAGGACAACTTGAAAACAAGGAAGGATAACATGGATGGTCAATTATTTTGAGGCTTGGCTAACACAGGCTAAATACAACCCTCAAACATAAGTATGACACAATGGCGACTTGGGTATCATTTGACACAAAAAGGAAAAATGATATAAATATGAAATGCAAGAGGCATCAATAGATTTTCCAAAGTGATTGGAAGAGTAACCAACCAGAGGATTAAAACTCAAAAATCAAGGTTCTTCTCCTAATGCAATAATAAAACTGAACTTGTCGAGAAAAAGACTCAAAACTTGGTGTTTTGTTCAAGGGTGAGACAACTAAAACTGATTCCACCAACAAAAGTAAAGATCTTGATTCTTTCCCTCCTCTCTCTTTTTTTTGGAAATATTTTATTTTTTCTGTCATTTTTTTGAAATACACGAGAGTAAATGATTGTCATATGAAAAAAAATACATTCAAAGCACACGGAACATACCTATGCAAAACAAAATGAAAAAAACAAGATGTGCAGGATATGAACACTCTTCGTCGTGTTTCCTCTAGGGATAGGGTTTCAAAATGTAAAATAAATACATGCAAAGGAAAGAGGCTAAATAGAATACATAAGCAATAAGTAGAAAATGGAAAAGTGTGATGGGAATTAGACTCAAAATATCAAGCAATGGTATGCAATGAAACAATGCAAATCAAAATAGAAATGTGGGAGCCCTATAAGGAATGGTTTGAAAAAGATTGGGAAGAACTCATGGAGATTCAATGCAAAGTAATGGTGGGGATAAGAGGGATCCCAGGCTTATAAATAACTTCATCATGTGCACTAAAATGGAAAGAAAGGTTCTAACTAGAGAACCCATTATCAGTAGGCTCTACCATCCAAGTTATGATATGAATAAATGACAAAGAAGATTAGTTTCACAACTTGATGGAGTGAATCCTAAGGTGATAATGGAAAAGGGTATTGATAATGCAATATCCAAGGTGAAAGAACCTAAGCTATATGCCTATTCAAATTCACATACCTCACAATTCCATGAAGATCACCATAGAAAATACCAAAACAAACGTCTCCAAAGTCTTGCATATATGATCAACAAAATTAGTCCAAAAGTTAATAAATTCAATATAAACCTTCGATAACAAATCGTTCTCTAGATTACAAAAATTTGAAAACAAAACCTTAACAATGAAATATTGTACAAAGAATTATGTAGTATTGTTGCTTACACATAATACTTCTTGGGGTAGATCCCCTTGCAAGGCTCAAGCCAAGGATTCCTTTCAAATTCCATAAACTCATAGGCCTATATCAAAAACATGTGGCTCACCATGAAAGGTCCATGCCATATAGGTTCAAACTTCCACACTCCTAACATATCATGGTGTGGAGAATGAACCTATACCAAGTCACTTTCGAATCAAACTTGAGGCCTAACATGTTTGATGCATCGTTTAGAAAACTCATGAGCTATCATAGCTCCTTGTTGATGCCCATCAAGACATGGTGAATATACAAGATATTTTTCTTCAGTATGGATTGAAATGGAAAATTTGATGGCAAGTTTTAACAAAACAATCCCAGACACAATCAGGTTAAGACTTACCATTTTGCTAGATGACCCATAAAATGCACCCAAAAATTATTTGAAAGGATCATTGGAAAGTTTGAAATTTCCAAAAGAGAAATATTGTTCGATCAATCTTTTTTTAAATGGGCTAATCTTCAAAAAGAGTTCAAGATTTATATCGCTTGAAAGGTTCATCAAATTTCTCTCCGTAGACACATCATGTGTTACTATGGAGTCTTGGTACTACTTAGTATCTCTACATGAAACAAGGATTTGCATGCCAACCTATAAAATCTCTAGTTCAGGAACAAATAACAATTGATGATGCATAACTTCCCACATTCTATCTATCGTAGTCATGGCTTCAAGGATAGCTTCATTCGAAGGTCATTCAAGATCCATGAAATCATCTGAACTAGGAGGGTTGATAGGCTAGATGGGTGAAGTGAATGGATCATACTCCATATAATGATGAAGATTCTTATATGAGTTGGGAGAGTATACTAGAAAAGACTCACAAAAACCAAGGATTGAGGACCTGAAAACAGTGATATCAAACTCAAGAGGAAAATCAAAGTCACTTGGACCAATAGGGAGAAGGAAGATCTCCAATGCCCCCATTGGATAAATTACCTAATCAATTGTTGGGACCATGTCCCAAGAAGGAAAACATGAGTGTAAAGGCTCCTTTTTGAAAAAATTGAACATCTTGGATATGATGCCACATAATTAACCTATGGAAGTGTAGAGTCCACCCGAATACTAGGAACAAATGGGGTAGCATGATATAAAGTCAAATAAGGATGGTGATTATCATATGCAAGTTTATTGATTGTGACAATTGTTTCATTCTGAGGAAAATGCATCACTAGAAAAAGTGTAGACACCACAGCATTCATATCATATACATAATAATCCCAATGAGCATATTGAAGTCTACTAGGCCATCCACCACTATCATATCGACTAAGAGAATCGTCCCATCTAATGTGATAGAAAACTAAAAAATAATCCTCAAAGATTCACTAGGTCTTCTATCAAAACCCAACAGTTAATTGGTAGCTAGCACAATATTGGGACAACCCATATCTGACTGAGATGAGAGGCTAAAATTATTGCAGAGGCTCTTTCATCTACTATACATCGGTAAATTTTGAATGAATAAACTTCAACCCTTATTTGGAAGGGTACAAAAGAAGGAAGGAGAGGCTCAAGAATGTTATTCCAATCAAAGGGAACAATCTTATAACTTGGAGGAGGCATGCTAGAAGTGAGTGGAATGGCCCCTTGTTTAGAAGGTTCTGAACTAGTAGTGAATAAAACATGGTCAGTAGACACATCACTCTCCCAAAGAAGAGTGGGATCAATTGAATATTGCATCAACTTGACCACTTGATATACCAATGGTTGAATAGGTTGCTAGGAAACCAAAAGTGGTTCAAGAGAAGAATATCCTTGATACAAGGACGACACTCTTTTTACTTGTAGATTAGAAGGTCAGAGATTAGTAATTTGATCTTCCTTGCAAATTTTGCAAGAGAGCTTAGGATCACATCTTCTACATCTATATTTATCAACAATAGCAATTCCTCTAGAATGAATTTCATTGGTTGTTTTCTTTCCCCCAAAATAACTTGTAGTGTTTGGTTGCTTGTCTCTAATATTATTTGTAGTGATTGGTTTCTTTCCACCATCATGAATTGTAGTAGTTGGTTTCTTGTATTCACTATGACTTGCAGTTATTGGTTTCTTTCCTCAACATTAATTATAGTGGCTAGTTGCTTGCCCTCGACATGACTTGCAATTGCTATTTTCTTGTCTCCACTATGACTTGCAAAGACTATTTTATCTTGTATTCTATTCTTATTATTATTATTCCTCTTTCTATTCCTTTTAGAATTTTAGTTACTAGGAGGTAGACTTTCACCAAATGATGCAGAAGGAGGAGGAATGGATTTTATTGGTGAAGAAGGTAAAGGGTCAATATCAAATAGACGTTCTTGACATAAGGTGCTTATTTGAGAATACTCAGGAGAATTTGTAACATTTGGAGTGAAAAGAAAATAAAACGGTAACACCACAGTCAATCCAGGAATATTCAACATAGCCATCAAGGGACACAAACATTTCCAAAGAAATAAAAAACACAAGAATACCATTGGGAATGGGTCCCTTGGTTGGTATCCTTGAGAAATTTATTCATAACCTTTGATTCAAAGAATAAAATCCCAAAGAAGTTTTATGGGTTCAAAAAATTACAGTCAACAAACTCCTATAAAAGAGTCTCTAATATGCAGTCAAGCAAACTTGATCTCCCAAAAATTAGCCTAGGGTTTTCAGGTCTTGAGACCAATTAGTGAAGAGACGAATAAAGATCCTTCCAAAAGTAGGCTTGGCATAATTAAGGCCCAATACAAAAAAAAAAATGTGTGATAGATAGTTATGGTAACCTTCATGCAACAATCACCAAAGGTGAAAATACCCTCATAAAGATGATCACCCTCTAAGGGAGATGAGATGGATGTTATGTGTCTATCTCATGTACCACAAACACTTCCCACTTCTAGTCACCCAAGTAAATACCCTTAGGAAAACAAACTAGGGATACCACTTGAAGATTGATATCCAAGGGGAATAGTCGACAATCATGCCTCTACCGATGGGTAGGTAACATAGGACTAATTCATATACCCAAAGCTCCAAAAAAAGTGGTGTCACCCTAAGGACTTTCCACTTCATCCAAAATGATCGTACATGTGTAAACCATCAATCCAAGTGTTAGGGGATAATATAAGAACTTGAATCAACTTGACCTAGTTCTTGACACTTGTGTTAAAGGAGTTTTCCCAACAAATATTGTTCATTACTAAGATATTTTGTCTCTTTAATCAGTTCCTAGTTGTGTTTTCCAGTCTTGAAGAGTTTATTGTGCAATCCTACACTAAGGCTCTAAAAACTATACTATATTGGTTTTCTAAAAAGAAAAGTATGTTTGATTTTGATATTAATAGTTCATTTTAGTGGTTGTCGATTACTCATGGAAATGGAGGTGCAAATGATGATGTTCAGAGATGCTTAAGAAATTTGAAACATAATAACATCAACAAACTTTTCAATTTACACTTAATATTTAATGAAACTAGGTTTCCATCAAGCACTAAACATGAACAACTTTTCAAAAATCAAAATACCATGAAAAGAACACTACTTGGTATTCTTTCTCTTTCAAAACTTTCAATTTGCAATCCTACCAATCAAATAGCTAATAAGGAAAAATGCAGTGAACTAAATCACTACTAGAAATGCAAAAGAAAGAAGAGAGGGAAATCAAATGATGGTTTTTTCTCCTTTTTATTACAATTGAACCTAAATGCATTTGATAAAGCACAAATGAAAGTAAAACATTACTTATTGTAGACCTTGACCTCTCCAAAAAACCAAACAACCAACTGAAATGTGGGAAAATACACAAAACATACAAAATTCAATGCTACAAGAAGTACACACTCCTTTCGTGAAATAAACATGTGTGTACACACTCTTCCTATGAAGACAAGGTTCATATGTGATGGGTGCCTAAATTGGCATACTTTCAGCACCCGTGTAATATGTTTTTTCTTACCATTTTCAATTGATCATTTACTTTTTGATACTTTCCTTATCCAATTTTTCCTCACTTTTCATTAAGGTATTAATATTCCCCATATGTCATTTATACGTTATTATTTCATATTTATTAAAGGAACTCGCTACTTTCATGTAGTAATATTGTTGCACAAGAATAATATAGTAGTTGAAACTCCTCACAATGGCTTTAATCCCTCTCTGTTGTTGGGATTATGGACACAATCCAATTGTTGCAACTCCAAGTGCACTCTCTATTTTTGCGACTTTGGACAATTGTTGCAACTCCAAGAACACTCTCCATTGTCGTGGCTCTGATTCTACCATTGTTGTGATTCTGAGTACAAAGTCTTCCAACACAACATTCAACACTACAACTAGCAGTTAGGAAACTATCCTCACATGGGAAAGTGACAAGAGGCAAGTGGAAAACTAGAAAGATAAATTGGTTTGTCGACCAACTATCACTCAACTAATCTGAGTCAGCACATCCCCGATTACTAAAATTTGGTAATTTCAATTTAAATGGATGAGCAATTGATTCTCATGGTTTTCCATCCATCCCTTTGTTCTACTTTAGACATTTTTTGTACTGTATAAACACCCTATCTCCCTTGAGCCCGGGGAAAGAATTATTCTAGCGATAGCATTCGACTGTTATTGTAACTTTTAGATTTTTGTAATATAATTTTTGGTCTTCTCTTTTTCACGTGTTGATGCGTTGGTGATCATGTGATTCTAATTTCATAGATCAAATGCTTGTCTAAGGGGGTAGGGCCCCCTCCTTAGTCAGGTACTTCCTGTATATTAGCATAGGATTTAGCATTTCAATCTTGTTTATTTGATTTATTAGTTGTTTTATTTCTCATTATGTTGCGATTCCAGATTTCATAGAATAGTACTTACAATTCATGTGTGGTTAATATTCATAACAACGTTACTGAATTAACGAGAACCGTGACCTCAAAATGAGAACTCTGGCCCAAAAAACCCATAACTTTGCATAAAAAACATGAAAATCAACTCCAAAATCAAAAAGCGGTGCTACAAGTAGCACCATTTTTTTAAATGAGGTCAAAATTTAAAAAAAAAAACAAGCAAACAAACATGGCCTTCAAAACTCAGACATGAGTAGCTCAGAAAAACCTTAAAATCAACACCTAAATAAATAAAAAATGATGTTACAAAATTATTTATTTATTTCAAAACATTAAAATTTTAGATAATTTGAAATCATATTTTTAGCAGTTGGTACCATTAAAACCAAAACCTCAAAATCAACCATCAAATTGAAAAGTACTACTACCGGTAACACCCATTCTAAAATTTGGGTATGAAAATGATGCATTTTTATTAAGTAGTAAAAGAACTCATCATTACTGCAAACAAAATCAACCCTTAAATTTTTTCTTTTTTAAATCTTACTTTATCACTCCAAGAACAAGGTAATACATAATGCCATGAAAATATCACACTATACTTTGAAAATTCAACATTTAATGTATTTTTACTTTTAATAAAAAAAAAGTAAATACAAGTTACATTGAATGAAACATAAATTATTTCTTAAAAGTATCATTATATTGTCCATATTCAAAACATATGAGCTAAGAAATTTTATTATATTCTTCATAATAAAAAACATATAATTCATAAAACATAAAAATGATTCATAACTCCATGTAAGATCATATGTAAGTTCAATGCTCATTTCTAGTTACCATACAAACATCATATGGATAAAAAATACATAAAATGTTCCATACACTTATTTAGATTGACTCATGGATTTTAAAATACCAACAGAGTCTGCGTTGTCTTTAGATAAATGATTGGATGAAGATGTAGATGATCCATACTCTTCTCTATTATCAATGAATGCACCATCTAAGTCTACATGCATGCCCAACATTTCAGATGTCAAAATCCTTTTATATCTACGACTAGGTTCAACATACTCCCATCTTGCATTTATTTCTTGTGGTAGCAACCTCTTGATAATCTTTTTGTCTTGGAGAGAAGAGTTCCTCTCTTTGTCAAATTGAAGTCATAAGAAAGTATGTCAACATCATCTAATTTTAATAGGTCAGTGCAACGGCGAGTTGTATTTTGACCCTTTCTTTTTATTTTTCTGTTGACATGTTTCTCAACCACCATATTTTTATCGTACACACCATTGAATGGGTGTGTACTTTTTGCACACCGATGCACTTCAATTGCAATAACATCTTCATTTTCATTCTCAATCTTTATAACCTTTTCAATCCATAATGGATAACCATGTGGATCTTTAGTCGCTAAGAATACAATCATGCTACCCTCCTTAATATCTTGTATTGAACCCCTGTAAAGGTGTTTCATGGCTTCACATTGTGTATGTGACCTTTGTGAACCAATATACATTTGTCTTTCCTCTGCTTGTGTAAACTCAATAGAAACTTCAGATTCTTGTTTTTCAACAATGTTTCTTTCTTCGGATTCATTTGGAATATTTTGTGGCCAATGAAATGGAGTCTTCAACAATGTATCTTCATTTGTTGAGCTTGAAATTATGTCACTTTGACTATTGAAAAAAGACTCCCACCAAACAGAATCAACAACATCAAAGTACTCATATGTATCTTTAATGGATTTTTTTATTTATTCCAGTCATTCATAATAATCTACATTTCTATTATGCCTTCATGGGTTATGGATTTCAACAACTGATTGTAAAAATAATAAATTTGATGCAAATATTGGATGATCTGAAATGAACTTCAAAATTTCTAAACCTGATGAAGGCTCCCATTTTGCAGTAGTTGAATACTGCTTTCCCCATATAAGTGTTTTCCCATCAACTTTTTTGAAACCAAATTGATATTGGAAGCTAATTTCATTAAGTTTCTCAATAAATTTTTCTTCACGATGCGATCCATGAATAAATATTCACATATCAACAGTTTCTTCTAATATAGGAAAAACAGGCTCTGGAATGTATGTTTTCTTAATACATTCAATCAATGATGGTAGGCTTCCAACATTTTTCCTCTTCAATGTTTCTGAAAAATGACTTAACATTTGATCAATATGATCATGAGTGTGTCCAACTAATCTGGATTTATGAGCAGAAAGAAATAAGTAACATACTGAATAAAATAACATAAAGATACAGAGAAAAACAATAGATATCCAGTGAACAATAACTTATATTTAATAAATAAAATATGTTGAAACTGTAAAATTGCAAAACTGAAAACAACTTTCTCGAATGGTGGTATCTATCTCTGAGAAGAGAGGTGGTTGCTACATGCATCCTTCTGAGAAGAATGATTACAATAAGGCTCCAGAGGAATTTTTAACATTCTTCATGAATGCCAAAATGCTAGACATCCAAAAACCTAACCATAGGAGATGAAACACCAAAAGTTATGTGGGCCTTGATGGGTAAGTTGGTACCTCAACTTACCTGGGTCATAATTTTTTCATACGACCTTCATTTTAGGCGCATGATATCCCATTGGAAAGGTGTTTTCAAGAAATACACATTATGCCATCAAAATCTAACTTCGTCTATAGTTTGATTGTGGAAAGCCAAAAAAACATTGTTTAGGGCCCCAAAATGACCCTAGAAGTAAATAAACATGTATTGACATGAAAAATTCCAAAATAAACCAGTTGGATTAGGTGGGTGGCCACTAATATCCACATGAAATATGTGTAGGGATTCATACAGACATGGAATTGTAGAACCCACAATTAAAAATAATTACAAAAGAATGTGTTGAACTAAAAAATGTCAAGAGGAGCTAGTTGGAATAGGTGGGTGGCCACCAATATCCACCTAGATCAGTCCTACACCCTTAGGAAGAAATGGTCTCCATTGCATTGAGTTTCCCCATCATGTGAGGAAATTTATGTTGAATTTGGCTCTAGATGAGCCATTTTCCTTGGTGCAGGAGTTTCCCTACCTTGACAACCCGATAAAGTTGGATCATTTGTTGGTGAGTGCCCTTGACCTATGTGTCCACTATCTGAAAATTAGATGTCCATTCCATGCAGACAAGGTTGAGCTCTATTGGTGTCAATTGTTTTGTGATATTTGAGGTGTCTAATAATGGTGGAAAATATGGTCGAAGGAGGTCCACATTGAACACTGGGTGCAAGCCAAAGAAGGGGGGAGTGTTGAGCTTAAAAGAATTGTCACCCACAGCCTTGGTGATAGTGTAAGGACCAAATCGAAGTGGATGGAGCTTCTGATGGGGCCCTGTAAGGAGTTATTTCTGCAAATGTAACCAAACCTTGTCTCCCACCTTAAACTTGTGTGGTACCCGGTGTTGATCATGAAATTTCTTGTACTTAGCATTGGCTTTCTGCAAAATCTCATGGACCTGTTGGTGGATGTGTTGAATCCGCTCAATGAATCTGGTCACTTTGTCAGCCTAAGACTGAACATGGGAAGAATCTGTTTTCATGGTTGCAAGAGGTAGTGCAACATCAATGGGACCCAAGGGTTGGAATCTCAACCCCACCTAAAAGGGGCTATGACCGGTGGAGCTATGGACAGCCATGTTGTAGTTGTGTTGAACATAGGGAAGCCTCTCATCACATGTGAGAATATGCTTATATTTATACATGTACAGGATGTGCACAATAATATGATTGACAACCTTTGTTTGGTCATCGGTTTGAGGGTGGAAGACAGTGGATTTAGTGAGCTTGGTGTCCAACAGTGACCAGAGACTTGACTAAAATGTGTTGAGGAACTTGTTGTCCTGATCGAAGATGATGGTATGTGGTATATCAAAATGGACCCACACTCATTCGAAGAAGAGCTTGGCAGTAATTGTCATTGTGATGTTATTCTTGCATATTGAAAGAATGGCCATCTTTGAAAATTGATCAACCAACACCAATACATAATCATTTCCTTGCTTGGTGGATGAAAGGCCATACATGTAATCCATCGAGATGAATTCTCAAGGCCTCTCAGGAGTAGGAAGAGGGGTGTATAGTCCTTGCTTCTTGATGTATGGCTTGGAAATGGAACATGCAGTGCAATATCGAATATACTTGTTGACGTCTTGTCAAAGTTTTGGCCAATAAAAATGTTTCTGTAGAATTTCCATAGTTTTCTCCATGCAAAAATGTCCTTCCATCTAATTGTAGTGAGCCTCCCAAATCATCTTTTCACATTCGCTTGCAGGAACAAAGAGATGGCCCAGATGGCATAACAGTCCATCCTAAATATGAAAATCAATGACATTTGTGTCTGTACCCAAGAGATGATAGGTGGTGGAAAAGTCCAGATCTTACTGATAAAGTTGGGGCCACTCAAATTCCTCATGTCCATAGGAATGGGGCACGATGGTGAGTGAAGCTATGGGAGCTCGACTGAGGTAGTCAGTGACACGATTTGTGCTCCCTATCTCATACTTGATGTTGATATGGAACTATTGAAGGTAGGTGGACCACTTCTAATGGTGATCATTCTACAACTTCCCTTGTGTCTGTATGAACTACAGAGGCTTGTGATCAGTGGGGATGATTGTCTCCTTTCCCAGAATGTAATGTTTCCATTGACGGCAGGCTTGTAGAATGGAATACAATTCCTTGCCATAGGTGGGTTATTTCAAGACAATATCTGAGAGTGTCTCACTATGGTATGCTACTGGATGATCGTGTTGAGTGAGAACTGTGCCTATAACATAGTCAAATGCATTAGTCTCAATATCAAAAAGATGTTGCAGATCAGGTAAGGGGAGTACTGGAGCTAAGCATAAGTGATTCTTTATATCATCAAATACTCATTTTTGTGCCTTCTCCCATGCAAACTTTTCCTTTCCACCACCCTTGGTCACTTGGTTGAGGGCCCATGCGATATGGGAGAATCCCAACATGAACTGTCAGTAGAATTTGTCAAGTCCCAAGAAGATTCGAAGCTCGGTTAGTGTAGTCGGGGTTGTCCAATCACAAATGACTTGGATCTTAGCTGGATCCACATTTACCCCATGTTCATCAACAATGTATCCCAAGTATTGGACCTTGTTCATGCCAAAGGATCATTTTTCCACGTTGGCATATAGCTTGTGTTGTCGTAGAGTGATGAAAACCAGCTGAATATGTTGTTTGTGCTCCTCCCAAGTTTTGTTGAAGATGAGGATGTCATATAGATATACCACCACAAAATATTTTTTTAATGGTATCAATACATCATCCACCAACCTCATGAAATTTTTTGGTGCATTTTTTAGGCCAAAGGGCATGACCAGCCATTCAAAGAGACCTTCTTTAGATTTGAAAGTTGTCTTCCATACATCAGTTGGTTCGATGGGAACCTGGTGGTAGCCAAACCTTAGGTCAATCTTTCTGAAGAACTTGGCCCCATTGAGTTCGTCAATAAGGTCATCAATTCGGGGAATTGGGTACCATTTTCTGACTGTGATTTTGTTTAATTCTCTGTAATCAATGCAGAGCTGCCAAGTCCTGTATTTATTTTTCACCAGTACAATCAGGCTTCCGCAAGGGGAGGAGATGGATCGAATGTTCCCCTTTTGAAGAAGCTCTTGGATCTGACGCTTGATTTTGTCATTTTCCATCAGCGAGCGACGATAAACCAGTTCATTAGGTAAAGGTGAAATGAGGGTTAGATCAATTGGATGCTTGACTTGGAAATGCATCGATACCTTGGTGGGTGAGGAGAGGTGTCTTTGTACTCTTCTATGATTCCGTCCACTTGCTTCTGTTGCAAAGAGAGGCTCTGTGTAGAGGTCATGGATGTGGAGGAGACATTATATTTACTGTGAGCACGAATCACAAAGAAGACCAACTTCCTCGTCTATGAAATGACCTTACTACTTTTCTTAGAAGAGATTAAAGTAATAGCAGTAGGAGGAACTACCTTTGATATCGTGTACAATTGTCTACCCCAAGTAATAATAACATTGCAGGGTCTAGACTCATACACAGCATGTTGCTTCCACAAATATGGTTTTCCTGAAAGAACATCATAAACTTCAAGGGGAGAAATATCACACAATACCTCATCTTTGAAGGGCTTGATGCAGTAAGGAAAATGACACTATTGGCTTACGCGGATATCTATTCCTTGTTGAAGCCAGCCGATGGTGTAGGGTTGTGGGTGTGGTTTCAACGACGAGTCCATCCATTTGATGACCTCTGCTGAGATCAGGTTCTTCTGACTGTCATTATTGATAATGAAATGAAGTGGAGCCCCCTTTACCCACATCTATGAGTGAAAGAGTCGTTCCCCTTCCTCTAGTTCTTCTAGTTCACTTGGTTGGACTTTGGTGGTAGCAACAGTGGCATTGGATTCGAAATCGATAATCTGCTTCCCTCCTTATGGATTTGATTTGGATTCAGAATATGCCTCAGACTCGGAAGGTTTCAGCTCGACCACCAGTGACTGCTTGGAGCCACATTCTTCATTGTTGTGCCAAGGGATTTTAAGGTATTCACACCACTTTCCCGTGTCCTTCTTCGACTTCTCATTACCCTTCTTGTGTTGTGGCTTGGACTGTTTGTCCTGAGAGTGGCCAACTTTTCTCTGTCCCTTTTTTTGTGGGTTGGGGCCACCTTTTCCTTGCTTCAGCTGTGAGGAGTTTGCAGATCCAAACTCTCGCCTCTTCTGCTTAAATTTTTGCTCGATATTGACAACATATCTATAATTCGTACCCAATGATGTGATGTCCATAAAATCCATTTCTATTTGAATGTATCTATGCAGAAAACTCCAGTATTTGAGTACCATATGTCATTCAGAGTCTTTGATACCCAATTTGGTGCACAGGGTATGGAAAATACTGGTGAAATATGGTACTGTCTAGTCCCTTTCCTGACGCAGGATGGTCCATCTTGTGTACTGGTCCTCGTAGCTTCCAACATGGTAGTATTATTCTTTAATGGAATTCCTGAAGGAATCCCATGTGGGGGTGATCGCAAATATTGCAGATTCCTCCATTTCCCTTTTCTCAGATTAAGTATCCCACCAGTCTTTAACATGTGGGATGACCTTGAGGAGTGCAGAATTAAAATTTTCCCTATCAGAAAAATTGTGGACCGGAAAATACCCTTCGATCAGATTCAACCATTTATCTAAAGCATATGTACCCATCAGTCCTTCAAATAATGAAATATCAAAATTTACTTGTACCTTGAAGGGGGTTTCATGGTCACGGGATGAAGATGTGTCTCATGTGGGAAGTCGCCAAAAGATCTGTGCAAAGTTGTCCATCATTTAACTCATTTTTCATGCAAGGGCTTCCTCGAGCAACAGTTTAAAAGGATATCCTACTCCATCATCTTTCTTCTCATACCCCATGAGTTGTGGACGGGTTCGACGTGACTGAAATTTCAAAGGCTTGACTAGTTTGAGTCCCAACTTCTTATACCTAGATCTTGTCGAGGACATGCACGAATAAAAAGAAATGAAGAGAATACCACTATGATACCACTGATATGTATTTATGAGCGGAACAAAATAAACAACAAACTGAATACAATAAAACAGAGATACAAAGAACAACAACAGATATCCAGTGAAAAATAACTTCTATTGAATAAATAAAATAGGTTGAAACTATAAAACTATGGAATTGAAAACAACTTTCTCAAATGGTGGTAGTTATCTATGAGAATATATGTGGATTCTATGCACATATTTCTGAGCAGAATGATTACAATGAGGCTCCAGAGGAATTTTTAACATTACTCATGAATTCCAAAATCCTAGACATCTAAAAACCTAACCCTAGGAGATGAAACACCAAAAGTTATGTGGGCCCCGATGGTTAAGTTTGTACCTCAACTTCTCGAGGTCGTAAATTTTTCATATGACCTCCGTTTTAGGTGTGTGATAGCCCTTTGGAAAGGTATTTTTTAGAACTACACATTATGTCGTCAAAATATGACTCCATCTACAATTTGACTGTGGTAAGCCAAAAAAACATTGTTTAGGGCCCCAAAACGGACCTAGAAGTACACAAAGATGTATTGACATGAAAACTTCCAAAATACGCCAGTTGGATTAGGTGGGAGGCCACCAATCTCCACCTGGAAGCTGTGTAGGGATTCAGACAACCTCGAAAGTGTAAAACCCACAATTACAAAGAATTACAGAAGAATGTGTTGAACTAAAAATTGTCAAGAGGAGTCAGTTGGAATAGGTGGGTGGCCATCAATATCCACCTGGATCACTAACAAGAAAGAAACCAACTTTTTCCTTTTGAAAGATTCCCAGTTCAACAAGAATGCTTAGATATCCAAGCGCAATTTGATTTTTATTTTCACGACTAGTGTTGTCCAACTGTAGATAGATAACTTGAGGAATATTTATAGACCAATGAGTGAGCACATGATGAATTATGGTGATAGTCATATTTGCATCATTGTGAATATTTGGAGTTGTGAAGTAAACCCTTGGAAACATTTTTCCATTGAAAACCATACAACCAGCCAAGTGAAACTGAATGAAATTCTCTTCCTGCAATTTTTTTAGTGTACGAACAAAATGTGGTAGAATTGTTTTCTTCTGGTCCATGCCATCAATTATCATACCTAAATATTTGTTTGGATCATCATAACACTTCTTCTGATGTTTTCACAACTTTTGTCTTTCACTTGATTGTTTATTCTGATGTTCTTGAAGTTCTTTGACTATGGAATCTACACATGACATAAAATCAAGTTATTGATCATATGTTTTCATAGTTGATAACTATCCAATTTAAAAAAAAATGCAATAAATAGTAAATACATACCTCTTTCTGCCCCTTCATATTTATCTCTTATTGATTTAAGAGTAGCACATATACTGCAAATCACCATCCTTGAATTCTTAGGAATACAAGCATTGTTGAATTGTTTCCTCCATATTCTTGTAAAATATGCATATGTTCTAAAATTACCATTTCTTTCAATTCCTTCACCATATCCTTTGTACAAGTTGTAGATTTCCCTCCTTGAGAAATTATATGGAGTATGTATTGTGTCTCTATCTGGCATACACTCTCCATGTTTGGAAAATAAATCATACATCCATGACAATGTGGTGTTTGTCAATGGCCCACTCTCTCATTCATGATGTACCTTTGAATAAAATGAAGGATCTTTTTCCAACCTTGTCTGGATTCTTGATAAACGAAGATTACCAATTGAGTGAATTTTTTTGAAAGTCTTTCTGCAAAGTAAAATATTCCCAATGTGATAATCATATCTTATCTTGGTGGATATCATGCACCCCATCAAATATGAATTTTTAATGCTCTTATTCATTGACAAATATGTATTCCTTTTATTCAAAGCATACATGTAGTCCATGTTTTTCAAACAATTATTTTGACAACATTCACTTGAAATCAGTTCACTTATGAAAATTGATTTAGTGAGAAATTATTTCCTAGACCTTGTATAAATAGAATGTTTGGGATTGATATAAAAATGTCTAGTCCTGGTCCTAGACACAATGTTTCTTTGCAATGTCTCCACTATTTCATCATCCTCACTAGAAGGATTTTCTTCAACACTAGAAGGAATATCAAGAAAAACATTGTCAAGAGACTGAACAAGAGAATGTCGATCACCTTGATTTGTTGTAGTTGAATGATTGAGAACATGATCTTCATTCCTAGGTCCATCATCATCTTCATTGATAATCTCGTTAATGATAGGAATATCAAAATCACTAGAAAATTTATTACCATCCTCACCAATGTCATTGGATCTTCCATGAAAATATTCACTTGAAGGAAAATCATCATCACCCATAAGACTATCAATGCCATTAAGATTCTCACTTGGAGAAAAAATTCCATCATCATCATCGGTGCCTTGGAAATCCTCATTTGGAGGAAAATTAGCATCAGCATTGTGTCCACCATTGACATAATCATCTTCATTCTTTCAAAATCCTCACTTGAGGGAAATTTTTCATCATCCTGCTTAGTGCCTTGAAAATATTCATCAATATTTTCAAAATCCTTACTTGGAGGAAAATCATCATCATCAACATTGTTTCCTTTAAATTTCTCACTCGGGAAAGAGTGTCCACCAATGGCATAATCATCTTCACTACTTTGAAAATACCCACTTGAGGGAAATTCTTCATCATCCTTATTACTAGCTTGAAAATACTCACTTGGAGGAAAATCTTCATCATTCTCATTGGTACCTTGAAAATCCTCACTTGGAGGAAAATCATCATCACCAACATTGCTTCTTTTAAATTCCCCATTAGGAAAATATTGTCGACCATTTCCATAATCATCATCACTACTTTTAAAATCCCCACTTGGGAGGAATTCTTCATCATCCTCATTCGTGCCTTGGAAATCCTCACTTGGAGGAAAATATTCATCAGTACCTTCAAAATCCTCACTTGGAGGAAATTCATCATCACCAACATTGTTTCTTTAAATTACCCACTCAATAAAGAGTGTCCACCATTGTCATAATCATCTTCACTGCTTTTAAAATTTCCACTTGAGGGAAATTCTTCATCATAATCATTGGTGACTTGGAAATCTTCATCGGTACCTTGAAAATCCTCACTTGAAGGAAAATTAGTATCCCATTCATTTAAACATTGATCATAGTCTCCACTTCGACCTACATTTTGATTATTTTCATTATTATTAAACTGTTGAATAGATCGATCACCATCATATTCCTCCTCTTTATCATCAGTTCCTTCAAAGTTATCTGATTTAGGAATTTCTTGAGGAACATGATGAATAACATTGCTTGCACTATGATCAAATTTCTGACTAGCTAAAAAATGTGATGCCTCATTTGCATTACAAGCATTCCCATCACATTTTCTAGTCCCAACAGAAGAGGTATGCGAACAATTTGCCGATGTCTTATAAATAAAATCTCTTATAAATAAAATCTTATTTATCTGACAAAGCCATCACTTCTCACTAAGAACATAAAATGATACAAATGCTCACCCTCCCAATGACAATCTTATAACTTGTAGAATGATATTTTCCCTCTAAAATCCCCCCCCCC